>JAVQJL010096728.1:0-24056 GCA_036024295.1 Nannoperca obscura
TCATCTCTCTTAAAAACAAAAACATTATATACAATATATATATATATATATATATATATATATATATATATATATATATATATATATATGTCTGTAAAAGGAAGCATGTGTGAAAACAATAATAACATAATTAAAGTGTAAGTAGAGAATACAGGATATGGCTGGCTATTATTTAGGGGTAAAATATGAGCAGTGGAAGAGAGGAATGTTGGGCGAAAGAGATGGCGATCAAGCAAACAGAGGCAGGATGGAATGACACCACAAGAAAAGAGAACATATTGTCAGATGCAGAATAGATTAAATGAACATGAGAGGAAGATGCTAGTTCTCCAAATCCCCAACATATAAAGTTCATAGCTTTGAATTGTCCCTCTGTTTAATTTCTTGATTTTAATTTTAATAAAACACAGCAGTGGAATATGTGGAAGTGCACAGAAAAGGCAATAACCTGGCAAAAATAACCATTTAAATTAGGTTGAGTGTCTGTAGCAGCACAGGAGATATGGTGGCTCTCTGCTTAATTGAGCATGACAGTAAACACTTGTGATTGTTCTCTACTAGCAAATCACTTCTAATTGATTTGTATTGTATGCGTATAGGCATGGTAATATATATTTCAAAGCTCAATTTAAAGAAACATAAATGTGGGTGTGTGTGTGTGTGTGTCAAACATTTAACGTTTTGATGGTGTCATCATGTAGAACTTAGTGGAAGGTTAACACTCAGTGAACAGATTTCTGGAAAAACAAAGATGAGAGTTTACAGCAAACCAAGATACAAACAAAGCAAAGGCAGTGAGTCTGCCCCTACACTGAAACATATAACCAAAACACATTTTAAAAAAATGATGGCTTTCTACTTAAGGCATCAGTGCTCTGCTCATGCTTTTGCTGCCATTCTTGAAAAGCTAGCCTATGCTGACACTTGCTGCTACTGTTGCCCCCACTGCCACTGCTGTTCATATACCGCCACATTTCAAAAGCCTCACCTCCACCCAAGAATCCATCTGTAGCGAGTATACGTTAGCCTAGAGGGCAAGTTATTATTTCCTGCACTCCCTGCTGTGCTGAGTTTGAAGTTTCCTTCTGGGAAGTGACAAGGTCAGAGATTATCATTGCTGTATATTCTACTTGCAATGAATAAGTCCACATGGGGTGGCTTATTCAGCTCAACATTATATTTTATATAACATTAATTTGGCAAAACTGTCTTCCCAAGAAAAACATCCGCATCAGTTGTTTCAGCAAATGCCCAAAAATGACAGATGTTTATGTCCATGTGACAAAGCGGTCGTAGTAATTGTGACTGTTGGCCATCGGATGCACCAAAGGAGGAAGTAGTGTGACATAATGAAAAGAGCCACAAAGTCTGCAGAGGGTGGAAGTTAAGTGGATAAATAGGTCAACAAAAGGGCAGACCTAACAGGGGAGCTTCTTTTTTGTTTTGTGATTCCTACTGGCAGTGAGCATTGGTTTCTTTGAAATAGAACCACGGTTGCTGCCTAACTAACCAAGCGGTTATTACTGTAACCATCAGGGGCGGACAGGGATAATAAGAACTGACTGTCTACAGTTATGAGTGACTGTAGCTACCCCGTTTTTTGATTTCATTTTGTATTTTTAACAATGGTCTGACACAAGGCTAGGCCAGTGCTCCTGATGGTCAGTCCAGGCCTGGTAACTATGATGGCGAAAGTATCCTAACTTAATTAAGTAGTAATGTAACCCAAATCATGATCTTTCCTTAACCCTAACCAAGTTTTTATGTGCTAACCAAACCTTCACCAACCTGACTTAGAGGTGATTCAACTCCCAAACTAACAATTAGGACCGTGTTGTGTGCTACAGTGCAAATGCTTGGACTAATTGAAAGAGATATTCATTGCTGTGTTGATTACAAATAGTGCATTCAAATCTGGTAAAAACAAAACAATTTGCAGTGTGAATAATCTGTAGTTGAATCATTTATAACCTTTAAAGGTCTTTAAAGGTGCATAATCAGCTGTGCATGTTCTTTATTCACTTTCTGTCAGCTGTTAACATTGCAAAATGACCTCTAGCAGCAGTTCATGTTCAGAGTGGATGTGGTCATGGATGTGAAAAATCAAACAATGTATATAATGAGCACATGCTGTATATCACATAGACATATTGCAATTTGCCCAAACTAATTAGCAGGTCATTTCAAATTCAGTTACAAATTCATTATTAATCTTCACATAATTTAGGTCACATTTTACTATCAATCCACCTCACATAAAACATGCAAAGAAAAGAAAAACAGTTCAGATACGACGGCTTTGATGTAATCATATTTTAAAAGTAATAAAAAGACAAAACATATGTTCACTTGAAATAAGTTCTAATGTCCTTATATGAGCAAACCACCAGTAGAGCAAAAAGATATTTGGGTCTCACTGGATGCAAACCCTGGCCGATCTCACTAAGCATAACAGCATAGCAGAGTCCTACAATCAATTCTGACACTTTGACAGACAAGTGCAGATGAAAACCAGTCACATGATTCTAAAGTTGAGATTATCTGGAGGGCTGCTAAACAGGTTTTGATAGGTAGAGTTTCCTGTCATCTTTTGCAGTGTTCACTGTACAGAGAATGAATGTGACAGGTGCACCATCAAACAGAATAAAGCCCTGTCAAAGATAGCACGTCTTCCTTCTTATATACTTCTTTAACATCACAGCTCTCAACATTTTCTTTCAGTGCTGGACGTCTTCTACAGCCATGAAAAGAGTTGGTTTGAGATATTCTGATATCTGTGTACTGTAATTGACTGAGCTAATATCCTGTGATTGTGTTGGCTGCGTGGGCCCGTGCTCTGATGACATGGACTGCTTGTCATGTTTCTGCTAGATATTGAAAGATATTGCCTGCTTGGGTAATAGAGCAACTGAACAGACAAAAGAAAAGAAATGGAGGAAGTGAAAAAGCAAATGCCATATCATGTCGATCTGCCACACACAGCACTTATTACATCAAGTGGTATGGATACACATGGGCTATCAAGGCTACAGCTGACTCACTATTTTTGCTGCATCGTCTTTTTACCTTGCTACCATTCTTACCATTAAACAGCCTGGTGGCAGTCAAATAATGCTTCTGATTTCCAATTTTCTTTTGGCTGATGAGCAAAATATCCCCCATATAGGTCTTAATAAAACTTGTCACCTTGGGAACAACAGAGGCAGTTAAGAACTGAAACGCGCATGTTGTTACTCTGGACGTGACTAACATCAGGATCATGTTATTAAAATCTAAATAAATGTTTGCTTCACTAAATATGCAGTTTGAACATGAAGCTACGAGTGATGAACACGTTGACCCCAGTGTTGTTGCTTCGGTGTCTTATCCTGTGCTGTATAGCACAGCAGCATGCTGTAGTCCACCACCCTTTCTCTTTTGTTTGCACAGAAACCCATCAGTGTGTTACTTAAGGACACTTCAGCAGAATGGATGCATGTTTTCACTGCTGCTTCAACTCTGGCTGAAATGAGGCCTTCTGGGGAGCTCATGCCTCCTTCAGAGGAGCCAGGGTCCCTGAAACTCAACAATTTAACACTATTTCGAACAATTCATAGCAAACAGTATATTCCTTTAAAGACGTGAAGAGGAATCACATGTAGGGAATGGCTATGCATTGCTCCTCAGCTCTACAGTGTTAGGTTTAGACACAAAAGATTGCAGAAAGCAGAACATGCACACAACCAGGTCAGAAGAGTGCAAAAGTGTATTGCAAACAATGGTGGCAGGGCAGGCGGTGGCTGGTGATGGAGAAGAGCAGACTTTAGAGAATGTTGTAGCAAAGGCAGGCAGAGGCTGGACAAACTGGCACCTGGCTAGAGTAGAAACAGGATCCATGCAGGCAGTTTAGCTAATTGGTCTGAAGACTTGTCAACGTTACCACTTAGGTGAACGAAGAACGCAGCGCTACGCCAGGTATTTGAGTGCTGTGGAGGTGATTACTGATGAGCCTCAGCTGTGCCAGCAAACCAGTGAGAGCAGGAGACCGGTGGCCATGCCCAGGTGCAGACACGCACACACAGAAACACACACACACACACACATACACAGAGTGACAAACAGGCAAAACCAAAGGGAACAGGTAGAAACCATAACACACAGACTGTTTTAGAGTCTTTCAGCTCATTGTTTAGGTTAAACACACTGCACATGCTCCCTGCAAAGCAACAAAGGGTTACACAATGATGTCTGGTGCTGCCATTAAGCCCCATAGTTAGCTTTCCTATGGGGATTACAACTATCAATTAGAAGTGTCAATTTAAATTGAATGGTTAAACAACCTTGGGAGTGATAAAAAAAATTGCTGTCAGAAAATAAGTGATGAATGGAATTTAAGTTTCCTTTGTATATCAGTCTCACCTTGTGGGGTTTTAAAATTGCTGAAATGTTCCACCCTCTGCATTTTCTCCAGTGGCACCAAGAGCTTGCACTACATGATGGCTACCATTCACCACAATGACTGTCAAAGTAGGTTAGAAAGTACTGATTAACTGTATTATTTCATTACAGCACAATTCTACTCTTAAGTACAACAATGTCATGTCCTTCGATGGAAGAAACACCATTCTTGTGTGTCTGATTGTTCCAGAATCATGCACAACAAGAGGACACCTCAGGGACCTTTCATTTTTCTTACCAGTAACCTTGTTTCCTCTCTTTCTATTAACCAATTCAAATGTATTGTTGAGACGAAATGAATGAATTATTGTGCATTTTACGTTGCTATATTTATAGTTGATGAGTGGTTCAGTAAGTAATGTTTGAATATATTCAGATTCAAATTGTTTGTGCTTTAATTGCTTCTCTAAATTATTTTTTTCCCATTCATCATTGTTCATCATGTCATGAAATGTGCTGTCTAATCAATTAATTATTCTGTGTAATTATTTATTAAAACTTGATTCCCTTTGCACGACAACACTGAGCAACACACTTATAACATTCTGTCACACAGCTGACGGGAAATGCATTAGTTATTGGCTATTTAAAGACAATATAACTGTGCGTGCAGAAGAATTGATTGAAGGAATTATGCAAATGAAATGCTGAAATGTCACTTTACTTCCATCTATTTATTTTTGTATTTGAGCTATCTAACAGAGTTTCGGGAGCAGGACCACACCTTAACTGAGCCATTTGACCACCTAACCCTCTGCCCCTCTTCCCCCCCACTCTGTTTTCTCTTCTTGCTGAGGTGGACCGTGCTAGTGAAAAGCAAATAAAACTATATTTGACTACACAATTGTGAAGTATACCCACATAAGTTTGAAAACAAACATTTAAAATGATCATACTTAAAAATATAATATATAAAATATAATTGTTTCTGTATTACTGAACAAACATTTACAAACAGCATTAGAAAACCTTTGTAACATAGACTGAGTTGCTGGCTGGTTTCCCTCTCTGTAATACAGTAAACACGTTATGGCACCTTTCAGACTCGCGTGAGGTAAGTCAACTCAGTTTAACCTGTTAAACCTGAAGACACACCCGCTCAGTTTGTGTAAGCTGAAGCTGACAAAAAGACATGCACTCTGTTGCTCCTAACAGTGTGTGAGGGTCTGTAAGGGTGAAGGTGTGTGTTCATGAGTCTCCTCTGAGGAAAGTCTACTCAACAAGGAGAAAAGATTCAAACCGACAGACAGGCGACTCTGAAAGCAAAGGGTAAGACCATTACTCGTTTTCTCTGCT
Source organism: Nannoperca obscura (assembly GCA_036024295.1). Taxonomy (NCBI): domain Eukaryota; kingdom Metazoa; phylum Chordata; class Actinopteri; order Centrarchiformes; family Percichthyidae; genus Nannoperca; species Nannoperca obscura. The sequence goes on from JAVQJL010096728.1 coordinate 5,734, forward strand.
CTTAATGGCCAAGTCTCACTTCTTTTCCAAGTAGCTTTCATGGCCACGGAGGCTGATGGAATTCCATTACTTATGATTGAAAACCAATGGAGTTTTGAAAACAGAATGAGATGGAAAGGTGCACTCAAAAAGCCAGTGTACCCTCTAGATGCCAGCAATCTAATTTACTGTCAGTGGTAATAAATGGGGAGCCACTGGATGGCACAGATAAGATGTTATTTCACCATCAGGGTTATCACTTAATACCTGATAATGTCTTTGGGGAGCAATTGTATCCGACAGTTAAAACAGGGGGCCTCAACTCCTGGCAGGAGAAATGATCATCACTGTGGAATAATTGCTAATATGTCAAATCAATGTGACTTCACTCAATAAAGTGTTCATAAAGGAACTTAAGTTTAAACCGCTGTGTTAATGATGATTTCTCTTTAATGAAACTGAACAGCTCTGCACATAATCTGTTTAAAGGGGGCTGATCATCCTTATTTTCTCACTTTCATATATATATATATATAATGTTAGAATGTAGGATGTTCATATTAAACATGGCCAAAGTTTCAAATGATGAGGTAAACACGTTAAAGCAAAAAGCTCACGCTTCAGACTGCTCTGACTACAGCTCACGGATTCCTTGGTAAAAGTATGTGCACTTTCTTGCCAAATAGTCTACTGTAGTAGTATTATAGGCATTTAATGTACTCCAGCATACAACTAACTGACGGTGTCTAACCATGCTACCTTTGTTAGTTCCTGACAGCAGACCTTTTCCACTTCAGTCAGCATTTTAGCTCATTTCCCATACGAACACAATAACAGGAACACTTTTTCAAATACAGCTTGTGCTTAAAAGACTAAATCCACCCTTATGTCACACAACAAGCAGGTATTGGGGTAATATTTACCAAAGACACCCCGCTGTAATATTTGTTGCTATAGATGTTTGTGCTGTCCACTCTCATATTGCAGATTGGATTTGGGCAGAAATGATGTTACTTTGTAGGTTTACAATTTGCTTTCAGAACCTCCACACTGACAGGAGGATGAGGCAGTGCTTGCAAGCATTGGATGCTGCCATGTCTGTATCATAAGAACTGGAAATCGGATCAAAAGATGCCTATTCAGTTGAATAAGAATTGATCGCCTGGTGCATACACCAAAAAAAGTTTCTAGCCATTGGGTTTACTTCCGAGGCCCCACTGATTATGCACAGTATGGTTTCCCCCTGCCTGTGTGCTCCTGCTTGGCCCATAGACTTTACATTTTGATGAAATCACAGATTTTTTAATCACTCTTCTCAGCTCATCGAAAGCCACTGGAGAATTGCTGCAATACCACAAGGGGACACTGGATAAAATTGGAAGCAAGGCTGAGCAGTGCCACCCTTACCAGGTGCTGCCCCTAAGCAGGCTTCCGCAAGTTTGGTTAATCAGAAGAAAGTGGACTTTTAGGAAGGAGGGCCTGAAAGAGACACAAGCTAAAACAGCTTGTTTCAGACAGAGGATGAACGAAGGGGCTGCTTAAAGGGCCAGTGTAAAATAAATTAAGATTATTTTTAACTGTCAATCATGCAAAGCTACTCTAGTGGAGTCCCAGAATACAAATATAGAGCGGCAAATGAGCATAATAGGTCCCCTTTAAATGGACTGATACAGATATAGATTTATCTGAGGACAGACATCTTCATAACACTTATACAGTAGTGTGCAGTGGCCTGTCTGGTAGAATTGATTTCACATTAAACTAAATTGACTATTTGTCTGTTACTGTATGTTAATTAAGATTATACACGGCTCTCTACACTTTATGGAAATGTTTGAGGCAGGAATGTAAGAAATTAACATAAGATGGAGGAAATAACAAAACACACCCTAGTAAGTACAATGAAAGAATGTTGACTCATATAATTCACTGCCAAATCTCCACCTACAAAACAAAGCATTATGATATTCTGGACAGTAGATGCTGTTTTAAGAGAGAGCGTGGGAATGTTACTCATGTTATTCCCTGTGAAAATTCAGCTATAGTGAACTTGTGTTACACATACAGTATTACATTCCTGTAATTTTCTCCACAGAGCTGATCCATCTATCCTCAAGCCATTGCTTTTTGTCCAAAAAAATCTCAAGCATCATGGGAAGAGGTGAGAGTGACGACTGGGATGAAAAGCATCCGGACACGAGGCAAACTCAGCCACAGAAACACAAGGAAACAAAGAGCAAAAGCTCAGGGAGAAGCTGCCCCACGTGCTGCTTGAAAACAAGGGACTGTCTGATGAGCCCAGAGTGCGGCAGGGCACTTCAGATCTCCAGCGTCATCTCCATGTGTGGCATGTGCATCCGCCTGTGGACATGTAAGTCTAAAATGCTTACATAGTAAAGGCTTGACCATGATCATTAGTTGTTCTGAAGGCTGACAGAAGGGAAAATCATTTCCTCCTTAGATATATACTTCTAACACATTATATACCGTATATATAATATGTATGTACACTGTATTTAAAAAAGTGGAAATAGTATTGTTCCAAACAGAATCCTTCCCAGTTGTATTATTGTGACGCACTTTGTGACCTTGTTCTGTGGAACAATATAAACTTTACCTACTTACATACTTCAAAAACACTATTCTTTTATTATTTTGTTCCCTTATTATTATTTTGTTCCCTACAGAACCTAACATTGGACAGGAGGACCAGCTTTTCCGGGCTGTGATTGTTCTCAGAATCCTCCTGCACCCTTCATGACCTTTTCATCTGCTTCAGTTAACTTTAACTATTTATTTAACATAAAATAATTCACTTTCTGTACATATAAAAAAGTGAATGAATTAATAGTTACACATTAGAATGAATGCGACTTTGGTCTGAATGTCTGTAAAAGGTTAGCCTATCTGACTGATTCACTTCTGATGCTTATAATGCTACTGTATTTAGTCAATCCAGATGTTGTGTATGTGCTGTATAGTTAAGAGGTTTTTAATAATGTAACAAGGGAGCTTAAAAGTGTGTGGAGGGATAAATATTACAATGTAACCCCAACATGAGTACGGTGGCCAGATGGTAGGGGAAATAACTGTGACACGTCTGAAGTAATGAAAAACTTTAAATAAAGCTTTCAACAACAACTCTATTACAAGGACACAGGTGTATTCAATTGTATAAATTCCGCAGGATCTGAGATCTCCCTTTTAATTTGTGAAAGCATTGTTAAGGTGCAACAAAGCCATTGAGAGGATGTTATTGAAGAAGAAGCTAGCAGCATAGTAGTGGTAATCATCACACTGCCACAGTGCAGATTGGCTTTGTTGTTAGCTTTGTTTTGTAGATTGTACATGTTGATGTGCAACTACCACCATAAATGTATACATTTCTATAGCATAATTCTATTCTGTACAATAGATTTAACTCATCCTTCAAATTCAGCTAGAACCGCCACTCCCCAGGCAATTAAAAAGATGCAACAAGTGAGGGAACAACAGCTGTAGCAGGCATGGCCTCGTGGCTATGTAGTGTGTGGATTATGGGACAGGGGGCAGACTGACTGACACTGATTTAAATTTATATTAATATAATTTAATATAATATTTTATTCATATAAATCTCATGACGTAGACAGATCCAAACCGGTTGACTCTATGTCAGCATTAGTCTCGCTGGTTCGGGGCTGATTTAACAGTAGATGGTGTGTTGAGCCACTTTCAACCCATGAAATGTTGATTTGTTTGGTAAGAAATGTCAATATTAACACCACTATGGATGTGTTTCATTACAGTCATATAATTTAAATTTACAGCTCAAAAAACAATAAATATTTAAAAATATTTTTTATATAGTAAACATAGGTCAAACATTCTTCTGGTTTTAACACAAAAACAATTTTGCGTTACCTATATTTTACCAAATATGTGAGTTTTGTCTTCGTATGACAGATTTGCTTACTTGTTCCAAGGCGGACTCATATAATCTTGCCATAGATAAGCAAGGAGGAAAGTGAGTCTGAAAATGTAAAAAATAGCTTTCTAGGTCTGTCTCCGTTGCCTGTGTTCTTCAGGGACTCCCTGGGGGTAGCAGTGACATTTCGAAAACGACTGGGTGGATAGAGCCTAACTAGGAACTCCAGAATGCTGGATAATCATGCTTTGATCATCTTATACTTTGCGAAGTTACGCCTGGCATGCAAACTTGAACGCTGCTCTAGACATAGAGTATTACAGACCAACCAGAGTTGAGTGACAAATCCCCTTTTTCTCTCCTATGTTTGAAGCAGCAATGGAGCTTGAAAAAAACCTGCAATAAATATATTTTATCACCAGAACTCAGATGCACAACTTAAGAGCCCACCACATAAATGTTTTGTAATTTGCAATAGTTGTAGGGTAATGTTGAGGTTAAAACCCACAGGGACAAGTATGGAGCACCATTGATCTCTGAGAATGATTTGTAGGTTGTCTATCTTCCTATTTCGCTTTATATCTTTATTTCTTATTATTTCTTTTTCTCGCTTCCCCTGCATTTCTCTTAATTCTCTCCCTTCTGTCGCTGCATCTTGTGTGCCACTGTGTCAGCATAGACATCACAATACAGGGGTGACATTTCAAGCAGACAGATTAGGGCTTCGCTCCAATTAATTTTGCTTTCCTTTCCCTGTTAAATACACAATCAACCAAAGGCAAAATGTCAGTGAAACAAACGAGGAGCCGCCATGTGGCTGACAATTACCGCCAAGCACCTCAGAAATGCCAATATGTTAAAGTGGGAGCAGTGTGAGATGAATGGGGACAAACGGCAGTCTTTGAGGAGCCTTGTTGTTGTAGCAACACTGAAACACGCATGTTTGTGGTTACCTGCCATTGTTATCTGATGTAGTGACAGACAACATGTTGGTGGAAAGGTCAAATGTTCCTTAAAGTGTTAAGGTTTTGATTAGATGATATCTATTATAGCCACTAATATCTTCTTTAGCCCACAATATTTGTAACCGCCATCACAGAAAGGAAAGGGACGCATGAAAACTTGTGTTTCAGAAATTTTAATATTAGTTTATTCACTAATAAACCTGCAATTAAGACATTTTTAAATAAAAAGTAAATTTCACAAGTTCACTTTGGGATTATGGGCACGTTATTTGAAGAACGCAGTCACTCATAACTTACTACTCACTGAAAAAATACATCACATTATTAATTTTTAACAGCAGGAGTGATTAGTTACATTATTCCTTAAATTGCTCTTTGTTACTCAATCCAGCTCTGCCCAAGGTGCCTTACAAATATTCCGAAGTGGCCACCCACACACAACAAGAAAATGAGCCATTATGAATTTAACAAGCAGCCAGCCTTCAGTTTGGAGGTATTTAATGATCATCACCAGCTAGCTAAGCCCCTGCATGCAGAACTACATTCTGAAACTGAAGCCGCACATTCACAGACCGTCAAACTTTGAACAAAGACCAAGTGATTCCTAAATGTAGGCATAGCAGTGCTTTCAGCATATTAAAAAGATGGAGTTACTGGGACGCTAGCTACCTTCCCCCACCATCAGCCACCATGCTAATCTAACACAACTAGTCTTTTTGTTGAATGTATGAAAGGCCAAATTGATTAATACCTCCCATTCATCCCCTATAAGACAGCAAACAAGCCAACCCTCCTGATAAATCATAGTAATTGAGTGCTACTGGGATAAGTAAAGGCAATGTAAATAAAAAGCTACCTGTTACTGAAAAAAGTAATTCAGTTACTGTAACACTGTTCAGCTCAACCTCATTATCTCAAACTCCTGCTGGTCAAATGGCCAACATGTGTTTGAATGGTAAACTCAGAAAAATGCATCATGTAACAATTAGTTAGGTGTGCCAGTTTGCTAAATACAAATATCACATTTGCAAGAGAGACCAAGCTGTGAATGTTGAGAGAGGAAAGGGGCAAAAGGGATTTGGTCTTTGTGGGCATTTTATCGTATTGTTAACAGGTGACCCTCTGTTGGGGAGCATGGACTGTGTTGAAGGAAAACCAAATCTACTTCAAAAAAGGAAACGCATGTTGAGGTTGAGCAGGATTTCAAGCTGCTCCTGTTGTGAACACACTCCGGCCCTAACCCACGTTGCCAAGTCCATCTGTTGCTCCCGCTCTGAGGCACCACATACCTCATAAAGCTAAATGTGCCAAACCTGGGTGAAGTGCACCCACTCGCCTCCTCCCAACCCTGGGGTGAAGCAAGGAAAGAATGGAGGAAGCTCAGTCAGGTGTGCTGCTAGAAGGCTGCATCCTGTTTGTCAGCGTGGGGAAACAGAATTTCTCCTTGCTCTTCCAAGTCGGTTTAATCACCTTCTTTTGCCAAGATGCACAACCGGCCCTGCCTGTGATTAAGTTGGCCCACAGCCAGCCTCAATACAATTTGCTGCATAAATGCTAAATCGATGGGTCATTACACTAATGAAATGACATGACAGAAGGACATGATACTGTGGTATAATCAAGGTTCTTCATAGCTTCTGGCCATGGTTGGGTGGCAAGATTCTGAAATGTTTAAATGAAGTTGATGAAAATGGCCTTGAATACAGCCTGTGGCCATTTCTCTGTCTCTCTCAATGCGTACGTCTCTCCACATTTGCACACACAACAACCGAATCAACTATTATTGGACTTATTCCTAGCTCACCTTCCGATGACAGCCCACATTAACTCTGTTTTCACAGTTGAGAAACACTAAATTCTAAAATCTTAGGGAAAGAATACAGATCATATGATATAAAAGGTCTTTTCAGAAACCGTAAAGACTCGCTGAGACTTTCTTCTTTTATTTTACCTCAAACTTTTTTTTCTTTACACCTTTTACTGCCACCTTGAAGATTAAAGGGATGATTTGATATGTAGTTTTTGTGTGTGTTGCACCTGTGTTCGTATATGTTGTAGAGAGAAAGTGAGAAGGAGACAGAGAGAGAGAGATAGACTGACAGAGAAAGAGAAGGAGACAGACAAAGATTTGTGATCTCATCTGTTCACCCGGGGCCTCTCTCCAGAGCAGCCTTTTACTGTCGTCAATCATCTCCATGGAGACATCTTAAAACTCAGATGGATGGGAAGCTCCGATGCATTTCCAAAATGCCTGTGATACACACTTAGAGAGATTGTGGATAGAAGCCACTCACCTTGGGCCTGATTACAGTCACAAAAGAAGTTTTGGGCTTCTTGTCTAAGTCTGGTAGCGTTATTGGCAAGATCAACATTTCTCTATACAAGTAAAAATCAATCAGTTCTTCAGTAAATAAAAAGGAGTGAGTAAAAAAATTTTATTTTTTTATTTTAATCTTTACCAGCCATTTAAAAAGAAAAGCCGCTGTCTGGTTACTCACATGTCCAAATTAAAGTGTAAGAACATTTTCTTTTAACCTGTTGCCGTGACGTGAGATTTGAATTAAGGTATCCACACTGTTCTAATTGTCGATAAAGTATGCATAATAATATGATTTTGATATTTTTATTTATTTTTATATCCTTGGGTCTTTGTGCACCTGACCAGTGTCCTGGCACTCCTGAATTTGCCCATTCTGCATGTGAGGGCAGCCAGCTGAGCCTGTTTGTTTACATGTACAGCTAGTCAGGAGTCATATTGCCGGTCTTACATTAAAGGTATAGTTCAGCATTTTGGGAAATAGGCTTATTTGGCGACCTGTTTCTCCCTGCTCCCAGTCTATGCTAGCTTGGCCGTGGCTTCATATTTCACATATAGACAGATTTAAGAGTGTCTTCACACCCCACCATTGCTTCGCGGCCACAGAGCAGAATGCCCCAGGTTTCAGAGGCAGCTGGAGCGCCGTACAGCAGCGGGATGAGGGGCTAGTACACCACACACATACGCCACCGTCAAAAGTCAAAACTAAAGTGATTCTCCACAGTCATCATGCCTCTTTGCCATTCGTCAATACAAGCGGATACAAGGAATCAAACAGTGGCAGACAATCCAGTATTGTCCACCACTGTTTGCGACAAAAGTGGATTGTCAGCCACTGAATCAGGCTTTCACCATCTGATGGGACGTGCACAGGCATCTGCATTTGTAACTATGCCAATAGGAACGCGCCATCTCTCTGAAATAATCTGTCTCCTGTCAACGGGCTACATTTTCAAAAGCACACCAAGAGGAGGGGCTGAAGTAGAGGTTTGGACAGTTATTATGACATTTTTACCAAAATAGCTTTAATGGGTCAGGTCGGGTCTTGAATTGGTATAATTGTTGGTAATGCGTCGGTTTAGGTACTGAGCTTTGCAGGTGCTGTGCAAGTATTGCTTTCGTAAAACTGGAGTGGTACAGGATTCTGGTTGATGCTAAGGTACTAAAATGCAGGGCTAAACTTCTTTTTTAAGTTTACCTTTATATCAGTGCTTTGTCGTAGTTTAGTTATTTGTTACTTTACAGGGTTGTCCATGTAACAACCACATTGACTGTTATATAATATATTGAACCTTTATCAGAGCTTTACATTATTTCATATCAGCTGTGTTCCAAGTGTTAGAGTAGAAGTAAAAGTAGAAATGTGTCAGTAGGGGTTCTAAATAAAATCCCTAATTATGTTTTAAAGATTATAACAGAGATAACAAGTTATGTTACTGCCTAGTAAAAGCTAGTAAAAACCGAGCACTGGGATGTTTACAGCCGATTGCACCAGTTTACCACCACCCAACCAGGAAAAGGCATGATGCTTCAGAAATGAATCACTGCCTAATGGGGTTAGTTTCACAAAAAAATGATACAATACAGCCTGTGTTAGATACTCTTGAATACAAAATTGGCATGTAGACTCTAATGTAATGCATTGCTTTAGGATGAATCCACCAACAGAAAGTGAACAGGTGATGGAGAATCTATAGGGAGGGGAGAGGAGCTGGTTTTCTGTTTGTTTGGTAGATACCTCTGGAAGATGCCCTTGTCTGCTTCTCTCTAAGAACAAGGTCTTGCATTCTCCCCTTTAAGCAAACAAACAGAGCTGATGTAATCCTCAGCTTCCTTAAAGCCTGATCAGAGTGAGTCAGGGTCAGTTGGACCAGAAGGAAGAAATGCACGCGGTGTATCATTAGCTTCACAGTGGCTCACCGCAGGATTAGCCAAGCAGCTTTCACTGCATTTTCCCAGCCAAGACCAACTTTAACACCCAGCTTTGTTCCTCACCTGAGGGATGTGGAAGAAGAATTCAATGTACTCTCCTCTGTTTTCCTGAAATGTTATGGGAGCTTCACCATGTCTTGTTATATGGCTGACGGCCCTTACAGCACTTACTTTTTCAGCATAATTCACTGGCATTAGAACAGGCAATATAAAAGGGCACCCAAGGCTAATTCTAGAAGACAAGAAGTGCTTTCGCTCAATCTTCCTCCTAAAGAGACAAAAAGAACCATGAAGTCACAAAAGACACCCTTGTGGCAATACACTGTAGCCAATTTCTCCTGTCGGAAAAGAAAAAACTCTTTTCTTGTTTTCAGTCTCTGTCTGTGTTCTTGAAAATAGATGGCTGTCATGGCTGGCAGTGGATTGCAGCTTTTTCTGAAAGTCACTCATTAAGAAACAGTCACTGGCAGCACTGAAAACTGTGATATATTTTAGTCATTGTGCTCTGTGTACTACAAAAACTTTATGTATAAATTGGGAGTGTACTTCTAAATATTTCTTTTGACATTTAAGAAAAGGAATGGGGTTAGGTTTAGGCGTACTTGCTGTTTTATTTAAAATCTAATGTACTGAAGTACAGAACCAAATCAATAAAACAATATATCACTGTCCTAATACTTCATGAATTTATTCTTTATGCTCATACAGTATGCATCAAAGTCAAATCTTGACTCAAACCTGAATACAAATATATATAAACAAATCTCACTGAACACAACAAATCCAGGTCCTTTCTGTATTCAGTCGGTGTCTTCTGGGATAATTCAACAAGCTGTCTCCTGGCTACAGAATGTAGTGCCTTTGAAAGACTACAGGATACATCAAAAGCAAACCCTGTCTTATAAATATAGTGTAAATCAAAAAGCTATTTAGATTGCACCAATGTGGTGGTTGCATAAAGTCCTTCAAGATCACTTGTTCTTTTGAAACAGAGGCCTGTATGCTGTTGTGGTTGAAATTGGCAAATAAAATCAAAAAGGGAAAAAAAGAGTGATTCCCATCAGAAGTGAGTGTGTCCAACACTCTCTGAATTGAAGATGAATTGCACTTGAGGTGAAATCTGATTAAAGGCTCAAAACAAAACAACATGTTAAATATTGTTTGTTTCTCCAGATTTTTCGTGTTTCATATGTGTTTGCCTGTGATGCTCAATATGTCAATAGATTTATTTAATAAAGAAAGAAAACAGACCAGTCCAGATTTTAGGGCTGTTTAATGATGTCAGAGCAGATATGGATAAAACTGTTGTTTTGGGTGCACAATGGTTTCTCTTAGATGTAGAAAATTATGAGCAGCGGATATTTTACAGTGTTGTCCTTTGTTTTCTGAGAAAACCATTCTGAAAAAGGTAAAGGAGTTCTTCTTCTCTGTTTCCCATTTCCCCAGCAGGCTCAGCCTGTTGAAGAGTGACACCATTGGGGAATAGTTATAACCACAAGCAAGGTTATTGCTTCTTCAGAAGGATCATTTGTTACTCTGTATTGTGAGCCTCGTGGTATGGCAATTTAATGGCATTATGTAACTGCAAGGCTAAAAATAAAGTTACCCCAAATAAGTGGAGCCATCATAGACCATTAAATCAGATTTCTGGAAATCAGCTTTCCAGCAATTACAAGAAGAGTTTCAAGTTCTTCAAAAACATTTTTATTGGATACTTACAATTTTAAAGCTTTCTTGTTATAAAAGTTTGAGGTTAGAAACTACTGGAAAACCTACAACTCTATATCACTTTACAATTTCTTGTTTAATATCCTAACGAAGACTATACAAAGACAGATATTATGATAAATATCACGAAACACAACAACACCAAATTCATAAAATGGCAGGACTCACCTCAAGGTTTGTTTTGTAGCTGTAGCTGAAGCTTTCAATCATAACACGATCTTCCTCAGCAGATGGAGTTTGGCCATTTGCATTTTTCAGTGCACTACTTTTGTGTCTGTGTTGGCTAAAAGATTGAGTTTCAGTGTTCAATCTTGAAAACTGCTGAGGAAGATCATGGGATATGATCCCTGAACAGCTACTAAAGGGACATTGCCGTGAGATTGTTTGTTAGTTTTTGCATAACAATTTATAAATATATGCATTCTATATGTTCATGGAGGACTTCCTTTTGAAGTTAGCCTTTTGCCCAAAAAGAAATGGGGAGATTTATTGGCATGTAAGTAGTTCCAAAAAAATGTACTCAACTCCTTGCATGAATAGATGGACCATTTCTTTTGTTAAAAAAGAGAGTTATAATAAAACTTAAATGTCTTTGATTTCACATGGACTCGGTCACATAGTGTTCCCTACACAGACATGGGACAAATCAGGTATTTTAGTGATCCCCAAGTCTAATGTCTTCCCAAACCCAACAGTTTAATCCAACATTTGGTCAGATTGCACTGCTCCACTCTGCTATTTATTTCTAGGGTTTAAACACGCTGGAACATTATGTCATTTCAGGCAACTGTGAGAACATGAAATTACCTTTAAAAATGCAACCTGTTACTTGATAATGAGTAAAAAAAAGTTTTGATTATCCGTCTAGTGTAGGGAACACTATGTGACTGAAACCACCACCACCAGACGGTCATAGTCACAAATCGCCATGGCAACCTGTGATGCAAACGTTTTTCAACCTTGTAAATTCTGATGCTTTTGAAATTATTCGCACGGATTACCCTGCTGCAGTGATGATGTTGTTAATCACCCAAAAACCATGAGGGCCAACATACTGACCCAGCAGATGTTAGCTGTAGCTAGCTAGCAATATTCACACAATGTGCATGTCTGTGTTTAAGTGACAGCTGAAAGTCTGATCTCAGAACTCACCAGGATCTCCCGTTCTGTAGTTTTCCTCAAGTTTCTCTCCTTTTATGTCTCTAAGTTCATGGAGTCATGCCACCTCTGCTGTTGTTGTTGTCACCATTCAGGGGCTGCATCTTTGTTACATGTTCATAGACTGCAATAGCCAAACCAAGCGTCACTCAATGAGACAATCTGGTCTACAAAGGATTTCTCGTCTCGCCAAGCAACCTTGACAGCTGCAGTTGAGTTTTGAGGTTTTTAAGGCCCCTTGGTTTTTTAAACATTTGTATTGTTAGCTCGTCAGGTGAGTTGACACTCAAAACTTAAATTTAAAAGTGTGGTCCTGCTGTGGCGCTGTTGATGGTACGTTTGGGGATGCCATTTTTACTTGCATGCAATGAACGCGTGATTACCTTAACAAACCTTTTTTCTTTTCTATCGCAGACATTTTGTCATGTCATTGCAGGAGAAGCACATGTGTGTTTAATAAGATTAGTGATGGCTGCATGCCACTTAGAAGAGGTCCTGGCATACTGGAAAAACTTACTGGAACACTTCGAATGGAGCAGTCTGCCCATTGCTAATTTTCCACTCGTGTCTTTACATAGACCTTTTTCACAGCAGACATTTTGACTTGGCCAGGGCAGTGTGTGAGCATGCACAATACCTTGACTCTGAATCAATTCATTTTATTAATTACAGCTGTGCTTTTTCTACTATGACAGCTTATTGACTATGTATCCCATCCTGAAACATGCCGTTCCTGCAGTCTGACTAGTTTCAATAAATTGAGGATTACATGCTGTATATTACCTCCCAGTGTGTTTTTATGTCTTCATAAATGTCTGTCTGTCATTTGTGGCATCATTTCACTTGTTGCCTGATGTGGATTATTTCCTCAGAGACTGAGCATGTTGTTATTTGTGTTTGTAGGCACATCACTGAAGGCCAACACTCGCAGCAGTCTGGATCGTGGCCTGGTTCAGTAGAGCTGTGGAAATGACCTTCTCCACAGTATATTTTACACCAGGCCCCGGTGGCCCAGAGCCCTCTGTTCCAGCTGGAACACACTGTGCGACAGATGCCACATTAAGCAGCACTCTCCCCGCCATCAACCTGCCTCCAAAATCCCTCCACTGTCACTTCACAGTGGCCTCTCAGCTGGACGTGTACTGGACTGTATCTGTGTGTTTGTGTGTCTGGGTGTGTGCACATTAAGCAATGAGGTGAGGGTCTCAAAGGCTCAGGCCATCAGAGTCATATTGGACAAGTGTTAACATGCTTACACTTCTAAAGGCTCTCCAAACAATTGTCTCTCTCTGATGTTTTTCCTCATTCCATCCAGACTGAAATTATCCGTGTGCGCTTTAGAGATAATGATGGGGTTATTTTGTTTCAGTGCTGTTACGTTTCATCTGAGAGCTACCTCACATTATACAATTAGGTTTTATTACAAAACAATAAAGTTGTACTTTGGCAACATCATAGCATAAATCAGGTTTTAGTGAAGGAAGGATTGTGCTGTTGCATGACCGTAGACATGACACATGACCAAATACTCTTGCACCACTAAGCTTGCAGCAGACTTTTGATCTGGATCTGTAAAGAATTCCTGAAGAATATCCTTGGACAGCTCTATACTCAGGCTTTAGAGGTGAGGGGATCAGGAGAGCTGCTGAAAACTGAAAGAAACATTTTTCTCTGTGGATGCTAATTATTGTATTTGAGTCATACTCTGACTGGCTATAGCAAGAGGCAAGAGAACATCACACACAAACTGAGGATTTATATTGATTTCCTCCAGTTTGCCAGCCAGTCAGACATAAACCCAAACAGTTGCTCCAAAAGTTTTTATTTACTCCACTTTCTATGTCTCGAATGCTCTCTTGAATCTTTCCTCTTTACAGATACACACAGGCCCACCAATAAATACACACACACACACACACACACTCATGCATACACACACAATAAAAAGTATCTTTCCATTTAGAGCAGTTATACTCCAACTAAAGTTTAATTCAGGATTTTTAAATGTTTCACATTTCTTGACCTCTGGTAAATCAATACCTTTACCACATCATTATTTATGGATGGCCATAAATACCCTGGCTACAGTACAAAGTCAAAGGTTAAAGGTTTCCTTTTTTTATGGATTTGTTTTTTGTAGGGCAGCAGTTAGTAAAAATTGATTTTGTTCATTCCGGCTCTTTTCCTTGATCTGCTGTGTGTTATTAGAAGTCTTTTCAGGAAGTGTTATATGTCAGGAACACCCAGACATGCAGTATTATTAGCTGGGAGCCCGGCTAACGCCCAGAGCCCCTACGCAGTGTGATTATGCTTGCCCCTGCAGTTCAAAACAGATGCTGTTCACCAGCACTGGCAGCATGGAAGAGCCTGAGGCAGGCAGCTATTTTGGGTAAATTAGTAAAGACAACAGTTGCTCCCCAGGTTGGTGCTGCCATGCTGGGGTGCGGTGCAAGGCAACAGAGTGGAAAACACAGACTCAACCTGGGCAGCACACCCCCGCGAGCGTTTGTCATTTGGAGGCGCTCCAGCCGACAGGTGGCTGCTGTGGTTGGCTGCTCCCCATGCACCTCATCCAGGTAATTAGCCATTCAGCTCGGGCACGCAGGAGGAGAGGGCAATCATAGACAGAGACAGGTGTATATATATATATATATATATATATGAAGACAGGTTTGCTGTGGAGACATTATTTTTGTATACTGAGTTTGACCAATGAGAAAAACTGAATTCCATCATGACTTTCATACAAGTTACCTGTGGAGTGTGTGTCTGTCTTTATTGAGTTATGTTTGATGCCAAGCAACATTTTGAACAACATATGAAATCAAAATTTCATTTCTACAAATAAAAACACACTTTTTTCAACCTAAAAAACAAAAACACATAAATCACACATTACAACAATTGTAACCTTCTCTACACTGGATCTCCACCTCCTGATTGACAGACATTATATGATAAGATGCTTCAGTACATAAAGGGCCACTCGAGTTTACAGATCTTGGGGAGTAATAACTAGTTCTCATAGATTGCCTCAAGTTATGTTAATACAGCTGAAGAGTAGAAGTTAGAAAAAGAAAAAATCTGTGGGTGTGGAGTTAGAAGGAAGTGAGCTCACCAGATCTATTTTGCACACTCCTCATCTATGCTTGAGGCTAGTAGCTCGAGGCTATCCATTTTTTGGGGGGTGTCTTTTTTTTTTGTCTGTCTAACATCATGAGTCCAACAATGTTACAGGAGTGCAGTGTTATCGGTGGCGTACTTTTTTTTATAAGACTTGTCATGACCTCTAACTTCTGCCTCAGGTTCTCAGAGCAGTGTCAAGGCTGAAACCTAAAGGTGATAATGTTTTGTTGCTCCTTTACTTTGTGTGTCCATCAAAATTTTAGAGAAGCCCCATGTTTCGCTTGATGTGTTAAATGTATTGGTGGCTTCTGCAAATTGTTATGCATTGGTCTCTTCTATTTGCTCAGTTTTTTGGAAACTCCAGTTAAAACATGTTATATCACTATGTTTACATATTTCTTGTACCACTGTGTTTACCATATGATGTCTGCTCATGGGATACTGTTGGCACTCTGTTTCTTAGATTCTTCAAGCAGCATTGTTCAGCAAATCATGCTTATAGTAGCAAATACAAATGAATGAGATAAAAAGACATCAGCCTACAAAAAGTTCCTTTTCTGTAGTAGGAAGTTTAGCCAGTTGATGTGCATCTTTCTCCATTTGAGCAGAAAGATTATAGGCTTAATGACCTATATTATGCTATTGTGCTCATATTCAGCATTATGTACTAATTACATCTAACTGACCAGTGAAACCCCAGTAACCCCTCCAGTGCTACACGAAAGCATTGACCTCTACCAACAAGCATATAGACCTAGCAGTGGTAATGAGCTGCCATTTTCTAAAGCATTCTAATGATGTCTTTTTTCATGGCCTTTTGGCTGTCTGAAGTTTTGTGAATGGATCTTTTTTAAGAAGAACAATGTGGTTGATGTAAGTTCACTGTTTGAATGTTCATCATACAGTCAGGGTTGGCAGTCCTGTGAATGGCCTGGTGGAAAGTTGTGGTTGAGTCAGTCAACGCTGATGGACAGTAAATGGGGAAAGGGAACTATGTAAATGGAAACCTGGCTGTGCTGCTCTGTTGGGAAATCAGGTGGCCATTTGAATATTCAACCCCAGGGCCAGCACTCTAATTCCTTTCCCCTCAACATGCCACACAAGGAGAAAGGAAGTGACAAAATGGCAAGGAGTGCACAGGCAAGAATTTGCATTTTAATGTGCCTGTCGGAATCACTTTGGATAAGAGCTGAAAGTATGAGGGACCACACAACCCCAAACAACCTATAATAGCCGCCGCCCAGAAAACAACATCCTGCTTGAGAGGAAGTTGTTGCAAAATAGGGAAGGGGAGTATCAATGTTGTTGAGAGACCAAAATACGTTTAGATCCTCGAGGCGGATAAAGGCCCAGGTGGGCTAGATGGAACACGTAGACAGGCTGGAAATATTTTTTAGATAATTCCCATTTAGAAACTTTTCTATCGCCAGAAACTAAACAACCAAAACCTTGAAAGGACTTTCTCTATAAGCTGTGATGGTAAACATTGTCATTAATTGCAATGGCAGTCTAATTATAAAGATTGTTTTCCTGAAGGACAATTGAATTTGTCACGTCTGGAAAAACAACCAGCTCCCAAAGCAATAACTGTGAGGACAAGATGTTTTAAAGAGCCAAACCATGCAAACAGATCATTATTCTTAGTCCTTTGTACCTACACTGTGGAAAATGTTCCCTTCTCCAAATCCACAACAAAGAAGAATCATTGTTTTTTCATCTCTACAACTCCTAAGAGATGAAGATGGCAATTTGAAAACAGCTGCCTGAGAGTTCATCTTCACATGGTGGCACTCTGTTATTGCTATTTAATGTCCTCAATCATATTGTCATTTGGCAGAAGGTGAGTTGAGTATCGAACGCCTTGATAAAATCAGTTAAATTGTATCCCCCGCCGTTACACAGAGTATCTTTCCACATATCGATGAGTGTGTGCCTGGCAGACGCAAGGGCACTGAGTGAGTGGCACTCAGACACGGTCAGAGAGCAGACAGCCAGGCAGCAAGGCTAGACATCAGGATGCTATTGAGAAGCCAGAGTCATCCTACAGGGATGCATCGTCGAGGCTGATTCACCTCGTTGTTGGGTCCATTGTGTGCTTTCAAAGTCCTCCATACAGTACAACGTAATGAGACTGCAGTTTCCTTGGATTACTAAGCAGCTGCTTCTAACTTTCTCTCCCTGACAATAGCTCAAATGTTTAGTACATTTATTTTGCTGAATTATGTCAACCTAGGCATTATATTTTCTTCTGACCTTTTGGCTGTATGTATCACATTTCCTCACTCTCTGATAAAACTGTGATCCTGGGCTAAACTCTTGAAGTTTTACCCTGTATTTCTGTCTCAAAGGCCCAATTCAAGTGGCACTTAAATCAGAATCAGAATCAACTTTATTGGCCAGGTATGTGTACATACTAGGAATTTGACTCCGGTATTTATCTCACTCTCAATATACATACATGCAGTAGACAAGCAATGTACAAGAATAAAGTGCAAATGAGCAGAGTGCAATTAATAAATATAACTATGATATAACTATGGCTAATGTACAGGTTGCTTAGTTTACATGAGGTAATGATATTGTGTGATATGTATGATACCATATATACAAAATATAAAAAATGTACAGCTTGTATACCTTGTTGTGGACAGTACAGTGAACATTTGTGTCCCAGGGTTATTGCACATGAATTGATCCAGATACTATGAGACTAGTCTCAACTGTCCATCATGGTGACGGCCTGTGGGAAGAAACTGTTCTTGTGTCTGGTGGTTTTGGTGAACACTGTTCTGTAGCGTCTGCCAGAGGGGAGGTGTTGGAACAGGGTGTGATGGATCTGCAGTGATGCTTCCTGCCCATTTCCTGACTCTGGAGATGTATAAGTCCTGGATGGAGGGCAGGTTGGCACCGGTGATTCTCTCTGCAGACCTCACTGTCCGTTGTAGTCTGTTCTTGTCCTGTATGGTGGCCGATCCAAACCACACAGTGATGGAGGTGCAGAGAGCAGACTGGATGATGGCAGTGTAGAACTGGACCAGCAGCTCCTGAGGGAGGTCGAACTTCCGTAGCTGGCGCAGGAAGTACATCCTCTGCTGGGCCTTCTTGACGATGGTATTGATGTTGGCCGTCCACTTCAGGTCATGGGAGATTGTGGATCCCAGAAACCTGAAGGATTCCACTGCAGACACCGTGCTGTTCTGAATGGTGATGG
>JAVQJL010096734.1:0-13536 GCA_036024295.1 Nannoperca obscura
CCCCCCCCCCCCCCCCCCCCCCCCCCACGACAGATGAGGCAGGAATGATTAACCTCCTTTTAAAAGTGTGTGTGTGTGTGTGTGTGTGTGTTTGTATATGTCTAGTATGCATGCCAAGCTAAGTGCTCATCTCTCTCATGTTGTGCTTAACCTCCATCTCCATCTCCGTCTCTTCTTATTCCTGCTTTTTATCTTTGAGCCTTTCATAAGTACTCTTTGCCCTTGCTTTCCACATCACATATGCAAAGGGATTGTGTGTGTGTGTGTGTGTGTGTGTCATGCTCCCCTTGGTTCCTGCTGTAATTCTGTATGCTTTCAGCTTGTTCTAGGTTCCCAGTGTGACTCAACCTCACATGTCTATTTGTGTCTCTGTCTTCTGACTCCCTACATCTTGCTCTTAGTAACTCTTCCTTACTTTCATTCTCTAACAATTCTTTCCCAGTATTTTCTCTCTCTATCCTGCTTTATTTCCCACTCTACTCTCTTTTTTTCATATTTCATTTCACATTTTCTCCTCTTCCTTCTCTCTCTGTTCCCTCATCTTTCTTACACATTTTCACTCCTCTCACTTTCTCCCTACTTCACTCTTTCCCCTCCTCCTCCTTCTCCTCCTTCCATGCCTGCCATCTCTTCTTTCATTTTCTGACTCAACACCTTGCTCTTTGCATGTCTATTTCTGGTCTCTATCTTCCTCTCCCCATGCCAGCATCACCTCCCCCTGGTTCTCATTATCTGTCTCCCTCTCTTCCTTTCTCCTGCCTCTGTTTCTGCTTAGATACCTTCTATTCCCAAACCTGTCCCACCCACATGTGAATGTGTGCACACGTGCACCCACACAGACATACACCTGCACACACACGCTAACACAGATGCTCATTTTTAAAGGCCTCAGACCAGTCATTTTTTCTTTCCTTTATTGCCTCTGGGAACATGAGAAACATGTTACAACTACTTGTTAAAAGGAAAAATATAGGTAATGTCAAGACAAGCCTCATCAAAGATTGCCTTCCCTTCTCCCTTAGACCTATTTCTAGGATTTTATTTGATAGAGCTGGAAGCATATAGGCCCCATGAAGTTATATACTGATCTCTGACATTAACTTACTAAATGATTAAAGACATTTACATTTTACGGTATTTTGCAATTCTTTGACACTTGTCATAACATCATCTATATACTATAGATGTCATGTGATCAGAATCATGCATAAGAAAGTAAATCATCTGTTCCTGAAATGTCTTTTTTTAACTTGACGCGAGTAATAAGCAATAGGATTTGAAAAAGACAGTGTGTTATTATAAATCAGACTAAGCCTTTAATATTTTTCTCTCTTGCTGCTTTCTGTTCTATTGCAACTTTTACCATGAACTCCTGTTTTTGTCACTAATGATCCCCACTCAGTGCAACTCGCAGACAAAGTACAGCAGATGTTCCTCAGATTGCTGCTGTTAAATTATAGTGCATTAGATTTTTTGTCATTCAAACCGTAGTTGCTAGCAAACAAGGCAGTCATCAGTGATATGATCAGACTGCAACAAGCATCTCTACACCTTTGACTTATTTTCTCTCTCAGTGTGCATTGCTTTTGTTCTCACATTACCGTACTCTAATTTCTTTTGTGTATAATGTATAAAATGCACACCCCCTGACACCCTCTCATAAAATAGAGCAGATGTTCATTGAAAAGCTACTGTGGAATTACGATTTCAATTTTTTTTTATTTGTCTTGCAAACCTAGATAGCTGACAATCAAGAAAGACATTTGTGATCTGCTACTAACAAGCAATTGTATCATTTTTAATATTAATTACAATTTTCTCATCTGTTTTAAGATTTGTATTATAGTTATATTATCTCCATGTCCTCTCTCTTGTCATTTTTTTCCATCTCATTATTGCTTAGATCCTAAGTGAAAAAATGGAAGTATCCTCTGAACTTTATGACAATGAGTCATTGAAAGCTGTATGGAGAAAACGAGTTAAATGACCGAGATCAACTTGCACAGCTACATATACTAAGAACACACAGCACGGTCCAGTCCTAGTACTCCATTCACCTTTAGAAACTTAACTCAGGCTTTTCTTTGTCACCCTTTGTTTCATAAAGCAAGGATTGGTAGTAGTAGTAGTAGTAGTAGTAGTAGTAGTAGTGGTCATAGTAGTAGGAAACAGTGAAAATGAGTGTAAAATTGAAATAAGAAAATAAAGTAATCTGTTGAAGGCACCTTATGTTTACAAACATCTATCCAGCTTTTATTGCACACATTAGCCACAGCCTTTCAGTGTTTAATCAGTACATCTAAAATTATCATCTACAGAACCTCATTTTCTTTGTTTCACTATGCACAAAGGGATCACAGTTTGTTTTTGGCACTAGACCCACAGGGCTTTTGTTGTCACGACTATTATGATTACATTCAGAATCTGAGACGGAAAAAAGATATAAAGTCCAAGCAGAAAAGTGCGCTGCTGGCTCAGTAGCATGTCCTTGTCAGGCCTGTGAGCTGTGCAAGTAAAGCTGCTGTGAAAATGGATTGATTTGATCCGGCACACAATATTGTAGCTCCAATATGGTTTTTACACTGTGTAAGTTTACCATTCAATACACACAATGCTACACATAAAAAAGAAATGGTGTTCATTTTTACTCTTGCTTGTAGATGCCTTTATATCTGCTGTAGAGGCTTAGAGATGATAGGCTTTTCAATAGGCCCGTGCTGAATTGTGCGTGCATGAAATGCCTGTGGCACAGTGGTAGCCCTTATAGGCCATTTGAGAGCCCAGTTGTAAGAAATGAAATAAACTGGTCCGGATGTCAACTGTAAGAAATTACGACCTCAGTTGCAAGTAATCACACAGTAATAACTTCTCACCTACATGAATGCAATGCAGTCAAAATAGCTGCAGCAGTCAGCGGTTTTCAATGTAAAAAGCTAGCTGGTAGACACAGTGAAGCAATTAGCAGCTAAACAGTGGGATATTTCCCTCAGGAGTTGTGGAGACCAAAACAGAGCTAAAAATAGAATGAATATTTGAGACGATGAAAGCTGATGTTGTTCCACATCTACTGGATTTAATAACAGCAAGTGTTTTCTAACAACTTTATGAAGTGTTAGTATGACAATCTTATATTTGTAGCTTGTTGCACTTTTTTAATGATGTATTAATAAGTAATAGAAACTAGCACCAAGTTAGTTCCTACTTTGGCAAAGTTTTGCCTAGTGCCCCATCTTGAAGTGGAAAATGAATTGCCAAATACAGACAAGAAATGCTGACCCTGCTTTATGTACATCTGGTCTGGTACAGCCAGAGAAATGGATACACACTGCAGTGTTAGGATGGAAAATGCTCTTTCGATGTGTTGAGGACAACTACATCAAATAACCAAAAGAATTGTTCCAAGCCTCGACCCAGTTCTTAAACGAAAGACGTCAGAGTTCCAGTGTGTTGGAGAGGAGAGCAGAGTTCAAATAGAAATGTGTTCATACTGGTTTATTGTGAACCAATAATGCTGTGGAGAACATAGAATGACATTTGAGAGAGAGAGGGAGAGAAGACCAAGGAGCTCTTCTGAAAAGATTTGGAGATTTTGAGAAAGGTGGAAAGAGGCAGAGAGAGATGGACTGAGATAGAAGTGGCATGTCGACTGAAATTGGAAGTGAAGTAGCTTCATTACTTTGGACACACACATTCACGCCATCTTCATCTGACAATCAGGTGGAGGGGGAGGCATCTCTCATACAGCTGTGTCCTGTTGCCCATCAGAGCTATCTGCCCCCTTCCACTCTCTTTCTCTGAAAAACTGTGTCTCTGTTTAGCCCTCACACATCATTAGCTGGAAACCCCATTGCTTTCTTCAGAGTCCCTTCTTTCTGAACGGCCTCTCTTTCCCCCCTACCAGACAGAGAGGGGGAGAGTAGCAGGAGGTTGGTGAGTCAGAAGCAGGTGTCTGACAGTCAGCCAGCCAGCTCTAGAAATTGCTCTTCCACTACCTCTTGTGTTTCCTTCCCATCCACCTCTCCTTTTCTGTGGTCTGTTGAGGCCCAGTGCTGCTCACTGGAGATACCAGGACCCACAGAAGATGGCCAAATCCCCCCATCTCTCCTCCTCTTCTTCTCTTCCTATCATTCTTGCAATTATTCTCCTCTCCTTTTTTCGTCCACTCTCATTCTCCATCACCAAATGTATTCTTTGAATGCACCTGAATATTTCCCTCTCCTTTTCCTTTCTCTTTCGTTGGGTCTAGCATCCCTCCCAGCCAGAGTTTCCACTGCAGTCCAGGCTTTGTCCAGGTTTCTCAACCAGCACAGTGCTGGCACACAGAGCTCTTCTGCTGGCACACCACTCACAAACACACATGTTGCTATGGCCAAGTATTCACTCACACACTCACAACACTATATACAGATGCACATAATGCACACCAAACCAAGAGAGCACTGAAAAAATATTATGCTTGTTTATCTGCCTTGCTCTTGTTTCATGTGTGTTTTTTCCAAACAAGCATTCATCCTGTCTAGTTCACCTTTGGGACAGAAGCTCCAGTCTCTCTGTTCTCTCTTGTTTGAGTTTGTTTGATAAAGGTTCTTTGAGCCACCATCAGATTGGTTTGTTGTAGCCCACATTTTGTACCTGGCTGCTGTTGGTGGTCTTCTCTGACTCCGGTGTATGTGTTCTCAGCGTGTTTGCTCATTTTACCACTGCAGTCTGCTGCTCTCTGCTGTTCTCAGTGGCGCTTCAGTCACCTTGATGCACAACCATAAACATAGACAGTGCGTGTACAAACACGTGCTGTACAATCAGGTTCTGTCTGACCATGAATATGCATCTGTACCACGCCCTACGCCTGTATCTCTTCCTACACAGTAGGTCTACATACATCCTTGCTCACATCTACACATAACTGTTCTCCTGTCTTTTTAAAAGATTATATTGTTTTACACACAAGGTTAATAATCAAAATGATCAATTTGAGACATGGAGTTGCTTATTTTATAGTGAGATAAATCAACTCTAGTAGTTTTAGAGGCTGTGTGTTAAATTACACTATAATGTACCATGTGCCTGTAATGTGTTAATGTAATTAAATGTCTTCAGAAAGTAGCCAGAACAACACATGGAAAAAGAAGTATGCCCGCTTCAGTGAACTCATGTTCTCTCTATTTGGTTTGATGGCTGAATCACATCTATGCTCCTTTTATTTCAACAGTACATTATTCTTACACCTTCAGGTGGATTTAACATTTTTATACCTTTCAAAAACTCTTTTCAGTTTAAAAAAAATAAAGAATTGATGTGAATGAGAGGAAGGATCAAACCCACCCCTCACTGACCCCTTTAAACCCCTAAAAAGGGGCATTTACTAAATGGCACCCCCTTACATTGCAGTCTTTTCTGCCTTATTGCTTGCAGCAACATGATGATAGCATGTCCTACAATAATACTGATTTACTTGCTCCTATACTGCTATTTCTAAATAACAGGAATGACAGGAAGCAGCCATCACTATAACAGCCCATCTACATTCTCTTGAATCCAGACCACAAATGCCCTGTTATTAAAGTGTGTTTTATAATAAATATAAACAGATTGTGAAGCATTGTTCTTTTTTTAAATTGATGTGGGCCATATACTACAAATCAATGGGTATAAGTCATAAAAAAAAATGTTTCGATTCTATCAGTTCATATTCTTTTAAAGTCTTCAACATTTAGGTTTTCTGTAGGTGTATGTCCAAAAGAATAATGGCTGGCCGTAGGGTCATCAGGGCCCGAAGTGAGATTTTGCCAAGGTGGCCCGCCCAGCTGCTTTCTTATTGGACCAGAAAGTGGAAACTTGTGTATTTATTGATTTTAGTTTAGAGACTAAAATGAATAATCAAGATAATCAAAAATTTTAGGATTGTGTAAGAATTACATGGGCTGTACTTATTAGGAAAATAATTGACAGGTGTAAGTATTAAATGTGATGAGATGTCTGGTAGGAAGTGAATGTGGGGCAGAGAGAACAGCACTTGACATAGGATAAATAAGATCAGTATTAGATTATGGTTGTGTAGCATTTGAATCTGCAGCAAATACATCTGATACCTCAGATTACAAAGGACTTTCGTCCAGTGTTGCCTAAATTCACCCCTTGAATAAAAGGGCTCACAGATCAGATCGGAACCCTACACAAATGCTGCCAGACTCACCAGGCTTTGTGAGTGGGCCCAATCAGAGAGCAAAGAGACAAGCATGCACTGTATGTGGGTGGGAGAGGGAGAGAGAGAAACATAGGAGAGAGCAATTGTTTGCAATTTGATGTTTTTCCTAAATTGGAATTACCAGTTTCCTATATGTGTTCTGGTCTGTGTCAATTCTATGTAACCACCTATATAACTACATAGCTATAAAACTCCACCACTGGCCTGGAGAGGGAGCAGACAGATGTGTGCTACCTTCATGACAGATGAGGCGCAGTCAAGTGTACCTCACCCAGTGCATGGAGGGCCTTCTGCCAGACTTTGGTGTTAGGATGTAAACACACAAACAGGACAACATCTGATAGTAACCATTACAGTAGAGCAAAAGAAAACACACTCCGTAGCTTTTGTGCACACACACAAGCACAGCCATCCATTTTCACTGCATCCATTCATCGTATTCATCCCCCTTAACGCCCCTATTTCCTCCCTCACTTCCTCTGTTCCATTTCCCCGCCTCTAATTGCTCTGCCGGTTTCTCTTCCTTCAAATTCATTGCCTTTCATGCCCTCCACTTCTTATCACAGTGACTTGATATTTATCTCTGTACTGTTCTCGCTCTGATCACCTGTTCCACTCTGCCTGCTCCCAGCTGTGTTTGTGCATTGCAGTCCATGCACTGCGATGAGATGGCTCTAACAGCTGAGACACAACCTCCAATCTATCTATAAATCAATCATGCTATCACCTGCTGGCACTTCTGTGTGTGTGAACGCTTGAATTCATGGGCACGCCTTTCATTTGCCTCAATATCTTCTTTTTTCCCTCTTTATTGAATTCTAACTCCGTTAGGGTTTGTGGAGTAGTTTGGTCTCCTTAGT
Source organism: Nannoperca obscura (assembly GCA_036024295.1). Taxonomy (NCBI): domain Eukaryota; kingdom Metazoa; phylum Chordata; class Actinopteri; order Centrarchiformes; family Percichthyidae; genus Nannoperca; species Nannoperca obscura. The sequence continues at coordinate 7,066 of JAVQJL010096734.1, forward strand.
TTACCATCTGCTTTGTTGTTGCATCGATCCTTATGTGAACATGCGTGCTTGAGTGTATATGGATGTATGTGTGTGTGTGAGTCTGTGATTGCGTATGTCTGCTTGAGCGCTTGACTGCTCCTCCTTTCAGCTTGACTTGTTTATCTTTCCCTCCTACCTTTATTTGCCAAAAGCCCCAATCCCAGAAGGCTTGTGACAGTTTTACTTGTCAGACGTGTGTTTGCATTTCCTCCTCTGCATGTCTGTCTGTCTCTTCCTGTTATTGGTTTGGTCTCCTTCAAATTTAAAGCTACTGTGACTCGGCTTAGTCCTTGGTTTGGAATGGAACAACCTGGAAATGCCAATGTGAGGAGACTAACAAATGTAATTTGTTAGTTTCTAGATTACCAGTAGAATAGTAGAGACCAGTAGGAGTAGGAGAGAGAAGACAATATATGACAACTCCATCATGGATGACAACAACAGAGGGAAAATCTACTTTCTTGAACATGTAAGAATGGAAACAAGACCAGTGTATTCTGTGTTAAGTGCAAGGTTTCACCAAACAAATCATTTGGACAACAGTTTGTCAAAGTGAGAATGCACTGACTAGAAGTTGTTTTCTTGTGGGCAGTAACTAAAATGTCTCCAAAGAAAACAAACTGAAGCAGTTTTGGTTTCTGTCTTGCAAATCCGACAAGGCAGAAGCACAAAGACAGGCCAGGATTAATAGCTTAAAACGGAAAAGGAGCCGGAACATCCAAGTGGCTTGATCCATTTAGCTGACAGTCTGGCTCACATTAGAAATGGAACGAAGTGACAGGCAACAAATCACCCCATGCTTGTGTGTTTTACATGATTAAATGATGGAGGGAGTATTAAATCAAACTCATGCTGCCTTACAAACTCACTGGCTAAAAGACATTCCTTTCTCAATATAATAACAATTCATCCACGAGTGAGCAGTCATTGATTTAAACACCAATCCATTCCTAGTTGACCACACGGTTTATTTATAAGTTGACAGTTTCTTAGAAAGTTATCTTTTATTGGAAATTATATCAGACTACTGTGCTATCTTGTTAATATCAGCCACACATCCACTTGTCTTGCACTCGTACCATTATATAATAATTTCAAATAATTTGAGAAGCATACAGCTATTAAGAAAACTAAAACGTAAGATTTAGATGTTCCCAAATCTTATCATAGCAGTCACAGCCCATGTCATGCATGCTCATATCAGTCATGAAACCTTAAAGAGGTAGTGCACACTTAAATGTGTTTTTGAGCTGTAAACTTGACGATATGACTGTACTGTGATGAAACACATCAATGGCGGTATTATATTTCTTGCCAAATTTATAACAATCTGCATTCATGGAATGAAAATGGCTCAACACACCATCTACTGTTTTAAATCAGCCCTGAACCTGCGAGGCCAATGCTGACATTGAGTCAAATGGTTGGGACTGAGGGTCAGTCAGTCTCCCCCTGTCCTCTGACCCACACACTATGTAAAGTTGAACTTGTCCTCATGCTCCATACTTAACAGTCAGAGGAATGAGAACATTAGGCTGCTTTCATGGAAGAATAATGGGACAAATATATAAACAAATAATAAAATGCATAGAGTATAAAATTGTGCTATGGGGCTCAGACGTAATATATATATATATATATATATATATATATATATATATACAGCCCAGTTGCATACATACTGATCCATTCTAGTATATTATGTTTTGTTCCTTTTTCTATTTGCTCTGCCCTATCCATCAGTTCCTCTCAGCTAAACTTGATCCTGTAAAATGTTTGAGACTTGAACTTTAATTTAGTCTTCATCACTGAGCTCTGCGGCGTCATCTCTGTCTGCTACCTAGATGCCTTTTTACATAACTGAATCAGGAACATAAAATATTGAGACTGACTCTATCCCATTCTACCCCATTACTTTATCAGTTGCGTCATGCTGAATAGCTTTCCCTTGTTATGTCTAAAGTGAAAATAACATGAACATCAAATGTTTGTAGTCCACCCCTTTCTGCTATTGTAACTCTCTTATCACTGTCTGCTTTCTTTAGTTGCAAACTTGGAGAGAAGTTAAAGCTGTTTTGTGGATAAATTAAGCAGAGCACATATGGAAATACTTTTTTGCTTCACAGCCATGCATTTCTTTGTTTCCATGTGTTGTGTGTGTGTCTTTGATCCCATCAGTGGGTTAGTAGAAGTCTGCATACTTTGGCAGTTCAACAAAGGCACGTTGAAACTCTTCACATTGAACTTCTCAGGTTTTCACTTTTCTCTCTGCATGAGGTGCTCTATTTGCATGGATCTGGCAATATGATTCACATTGCAGCAATACTAGCAGTACTTAAAGCTGCTATAATCAATATTTTTGTATTAACAATGGGTCAAACGACTATGTGTCACTTGTAGTTATTAACTATTAACAGAGAATTATCACCAAATTCACTAATTGCACTAAACCTGTCAAATGTGCCAAAGGTAGCAGACCACAAAGCCAATATGATAGGCAGATAAAGCTGCCAGATATGACCTAATCATGAGAAAGGAAGAAAGAAAAGAAGATGCTTTATAACAATTGGGAGCAGTGCTTTGGCCAGTACCACATGTATTACTGGCCCATCTGCTCATTTATGTTTCATGCTCTGTATAGTTTTCCGTGCCTGCCAAGAACTGCAGACCAGCATGAAGACCGTGAGATGAAATGGAGACTGATCTCCATCACACGCGGTATAGTGGTGTTTTTGGATTACATTTCTAGGAATGTTTATGCTTTCCCTCCTTTAACAGGGGGTTGTGGGAAAAGACACATGTTCTGAAGATTCTCACAGCTGCCTCTAAATGTTAGCAAAGAGCAAAATCTCACCTGTAAACTCACCACATGCTAAGAATAATCCATAACTTCCATGCTGCCTATTTGTCCAGCAAACTAAAACTCCTCTGTTGGCAGGCACCAACACTGTCTGAACCTTTTATGCATTGAACTCTTCCAAGACACTGTTTTGCCCGCGCTATGTGAACACCAAGAACAAAACCTTTTGAAGATAAGCTGCGATAGGTCTGGTGCTATGCTACCAAGTGAGTGTACGCGTATCTGTGTGTGTGTATGTGTGCACCTGACACAATATACAACCTGCTCCACCTGCTCCCAGGTTTGATCTCCTACAGTCACCAACCTCTCCTCCATACACAGTCACTTCCATTGTGCACATATACCAAGTGTTGTTTTAGTATAATTTATTGTAGAACACTTACTTTTTGGTTCATTTGCTACAGTATAGATTGTCAAGTCTGTTTTTATGTGCTTTCGGGCTCAGACAGTATAAAGACTATTATAGGTACATGGAGGTGAAGAGTACAAAACACGTAACTTAAGTGTAGAAATTACTACAATCCTTAATGAAAGCAGTATAAAATACATGTTTTTTTAATTATATCTTTACAAACGCCTAATTAGGGGTGTGTTACCAAACGGGCCTACTAGAGTCCAAGGCCTCAGGGCCCCTTTGCCAGAGCCTCTGCGAAGTCACTGTTATTAGCTTAGCCATTTTTGCCGCATTGTCAGCCAAAAAAAGTCCTACTGATAAACTGAAGGAATAGTCAAAACATACATTTTGAAGATGTCACAAGAAAGAAACCATCATGATACATTTTAAGTCACATTATTAGAAGCTTTCTAAGGGGCATCTCAGAGGTGGATATAGACAACACACACACACACACACACACACACACACAAATGAGCTGGTTATGTGGTATTTCTGTAAAGTCATGGTTTATGAGGACCCCATAGTGTTGTTATCCACCCCTGATCTGTCATAAAGGGGTCCTTCAATTGTAAAACATTGGCCTGCAGAACAATCTACAACTCCTCCCCCTCCTATGCCCCTAATTATTTTCCAGTTTCCGATTTTTGTTTCTATTTGGCCTGGTATATAGTTTAAGGAACGTTAGCCATCTTCAGTGGGGAAAATGTAGCTTTTTCTATACTTAAATTAAATTTTGTGGGACACATGGAAAATGTGGAAAAAGAGAATGCATTTTGTTTAACATAGTGCGTTAAAGTTTTCTTCCTACCCTTTTCACCCCAGTTTACTCTGTCCTCTCTCATCCCCATATGTGTCACGCTCCTCTCCCCTCCTTTTTCTCTCCTCACCCCCGATTCGTCTTCCTTTATCTTTCCTTTTTTCTCATTCCACCATACCTCTCTCACTTCATCGTGTCATCCCATGTTACCCCTCATGCTTTCATCTGTCTCTCTCATTCTAACCCTTCATCCCTTATCTCTTATCTCTGTCTGTCTCTCGTCTGTCATGCTTTCATCCCTCCCCTCTTATCCTGTCTGTCTCATCTCATCCCACTCTCCGTTCATCCTTTCATCCATTTCTGCATCTGTCAGTTTAGTGACTTTACTGACTGCTTATCAGAGACAGTTTTGACTAAACAGTGTACAAAATGTCACTTTCAAAAACCAACAAGCAACAGTTTCTGCAGTCAAACCACTTTGATTTCCAAAAATGAAATGCTCGGCATGCATATGGTGTGATAACATCCAATCTACTATTAACAGCATCAATTTCTCTGTGTCCTTTGATCTCTCCTTCTTCCATTTTATAAGCTTATGAATGAACTGTTCACTACAACTTCCTGGTTGAGGCTCTGGTGTTGGGCCAGTACCCAGTGCTGCTCACTGGACCAGTGGGCACTGGTAGGACCTCAGTGGCCCAGTGTGTCCTGCAGGGCATGGATAAGTGGACTGGCCACACTGTCAACATCTCTTCACAGGTTGGTGCCTGTGCAAGAGGTGAGTGTTTGTGTATGTCCAGTCCATGCTCTTGTTATTCTATCTTTGCAAGAGCCTTCCTTTTTAGAATGACGACAATTTTATGGAGGAAGGACATTTTGATTTAAGTCTATTAAGGTTCTTTAGCAGTCCTCAGCAGGCCCGGAACATACACGGTACCTGCACACATGCCATTTCACTTATTCTGGATGATTAGACCTCTTCTCAGGTGTGTGCAAACTTGATTGACATGCCCCCCACTGTCCTGTTAGCTTTATTGCACCTGTTAGAACAGGACAAATTAAACCTTTAGTGAATTTTTGACCACTTGTAGCGCTATGAGGCAATGTTTGTATCAGGCACGAGGATCCATATACACATGCGGGCACATCTATTGGTTTCATGCTATTTCACTGATCAACAGTTGGTGGCGGTAACATGCCAACAAATATATCAATGTGCCAACAAAGGCAGTGCAAAAGAAGACTGCTAGGAAGCAAACACTGATTACAATGCATAGTTTAATTTAATAAGAAAACCTGTCTTACAAACTAGGAGAATTGTGTTTGAAAGACGATGGCATTAGAGGGGATTTTCACTCCTGTCACAGCCCACTCCCACAAAACAAATCCTGTCCTGTCCCATTCTCATGTTGTGTTGCTGCAACCAACCTGCAACCAGCCACCAGAGCAGACAGGAGAGAATAAACAGGAATTTAAAAAGACAACAGAATGAGTAGCATTATGTTCAAAATTAAGAAATTGGCATTTATTCATTTTAGAACTTCATATTTACTGTATATATAAAAACTGATCTTGTCCCTCAGCATGTGTGTGTCTTTCCTGTAGTACCACTACATAGAGCTTTGTATTCACTATGTCCAAAAGGCAACATACACACACACACACACACAGTCATGGACAAATCTATAGATCCACACACATGAATGAATGAATTTGCCCACATAAGCACAGCTATAAGCACACACATCTCACCTGTCAGCTAAATATAACTTTGGACAAGCCGACCTCACTCACAGCAGGAGATGCAGCCATGCAAAGGTGGATGAGTCCAGGTGTTGGGTGTGCATGTGCTACTTCATTTGTGTGTGTGAGAGAAAGAATCTGCCTCCACCCAGCCACGTGGCAACTCTGAGCAGCCTCCATCTCGGCTTCACTACAATTACAGTAAAAGTGACTCGTTGCTCCAAGGCTCCGCAATTAGGCTGAGTCACGTCAGTGCTGGACAGCTCTGATGAAGGGCTATTAGAGAGCCAGGGATGATGGAGGCAATCATCACCCCCCCACCTTTACCACCATCACCATCATCACCATCTGTCACCACAACCCCCACCACGTGCACCTCCCCCCTCCCCCACCCCTCCTTCACATCCATCACCATTACCACCAAACTTTTCCAGGCAACTACTCTGAGCAACACTCATTCTAACCTGGCAGCTCTCTCCCTGCCATTTTTCCCTCCTCTCTTTTCTGCATCTGTCTCATTTCCTGCCACAGGTTCATATATATTTCGGGATAAGTGCTCTCCATGAATCTTACACCTGCTTTCTCTCTCTCTCTCTCTCTCTCTCTCTCTCTCTCTCTCTCTCTCTCTCTCTCTCTCTCTCTCTCTCTCTCTCTATATCTCTATATCTCTCTCTCACACTCTCTCTATATATC
>JAVQJL010096735.1:0-18577 GCA_036024295.1 Nannoperca obscura
CAGACGACAAAATAATACGTATTTGTTCAGCCCATTACAACAGCACAGCTCGTTAAACAAAAGCCATCTAGCTCAAACACAACATTACTGCTAAGTAAGGAAGTTATGTGGAAAGAAACATACATTCGTATGGACTTTCTCCGCTCTCCTCCGGCGGACTTCAAAACAGCGTCTCTCGTTAACTGACGGCATGTTGCCAAGCTGTCACTCACATCAAACCTGGCCAATAGAAACGTTTTTCTGCGTAGGTCCCGCCCACGGCATAAAGCTGAACCGGAAGCACAACTTTTAGATTTGCAAGCAAAACTTTTGGATTCGCAAGCAAAGCTTTAGGGTTCGCAAGCAAAACTTTTAGATTCGCAAGCAAAATTTTAGGGTTTGAAAGCAAAAGTTTAGAGTTTGAAAGTAAAAGTTTGGAGTTTGAAAGCAAAAGTGTGGAAAGTTTCTCTCTCAAACCCCTTTTTTGACTGTTTTATAAAGAAACAAAATTCTCTCCATAAACGATTTGGTCCACTGCATTTATCTTAACGCAAAAACTGGAAACTTAACTCTGTCTTTAAAAGTAAAGCACATTGTCAATTTAAAATGTGAACGCTCATTTTAAATGGGCCCTGCATTGCGTGGTCAGAGTGTCAATTGAATATATTGCTCAAGGGGACGGTTATTCAGCAGTTTGAAGATGTTAGTCAGTGTGCAATAGAGGAAATGTTTGAAGAATTGGGTTTTTTACAGCCAAACACAACGTGTTGTGACACAGTATTCCATTTCCTATGACCATAACAGAATTTCGGGGATGTGTCTTAAAATGGGAAGAGAGAATGTGATTCATATGCTTCAGGGCCTTCCAGTACTGTTGTATATTTCACTATTATACGCTGTGAAGTTAAGCTGTGTTAATAATTTATCATACAAAAACATGCCATCTGAGAGTATTACACTACTCACAGTCTTGACTCTACTTTTACTTTTGATTTAGGTAGTGAGACCTCTGTGTCTTTGGTCTTAAATTATACTAAGCACTTTAAATACTTTACACTAGTTGACATCAATAATTTTAGACATCCAATGCTTGCCTGTTATCTGCTCTTTATTCTGTCACTGCAGAAAGACAGTTTTTTTGACTGATTGGATCATATCACCACTTACTTCTGAAATGTCTGGACCAAAACCTATTTATTACTAAGTTTTTAAGCATCTATTAAAGATTAACAGCAAAGTGATGCAGTGGTTAGCTGTCTCCTCACTGCAACTAAGGATTCAAACCCCATCACTGTGTAGCTTCTCTGGCTTCATCCCAAAACCCAGTGACAAGCAGGTGAGTGTGAATAATTGTTATTCTCTGTCAGTATGCACTAGCCGTCAATATTATATGAGTTTAAGTGCCAATAATAATAAATAAATAATGTATTCATTTGTCGATATGGATTCTGATGCAATAAAAAACATTCCAGCACTGTGGTTTTATTAAAGTAAGAGCAGCACATCTTTAGCCAACTATTTATTAATTAATAGATGTAGGTATATGGCTTGCATATTGTCTGTTGCTCAAGAGTTGTGGGTTTAACGAGGAGACCGTGAAGGCAGCATATGAAGTTATGGTCAATAAACGGAGAAATGGGGAGTAGTTCAGCAGAGCGAGGGAGGGACTACGAACTGTAACGCAAGAAGTTGGTCTGTAATTTCAACACATCGTCGTCGTCTTCGCTTCTCATCGCAAGAATTTCATTTAAGGACTTCTTCACAAAGGTAACCCTGAAAAACTTTTTACTTTATGCTTACTTTTGTTTTTACAATTTTGGAACGTTTAGCCGTTAACGATGTATTTCTTCACCAAAAACAAAAGTTGTTTCTCAACCGACGTGGGAGAAACGTTTCTTAAACTGCTTACTTGTTTGTGTTTATCTAAGACTAATTTAATTGGCAAACTCTTAATAAATTGAATAAGTGAAGGCGCTCTGGTTAATGTAAGTTGGCCAGTGACAAAGCTACTATTGTTGCTAGCAGTGATTAACGGTCCGTGGCAGGGCTGGGCGGGCTCTTGTTTCTTCCCCAATACGACTTCCCTTTAGGGCCTAGACGAAGTGTTGTGTAAGCCCTTAATGTGAGTTCACGCTTAGACCGCTCGTTGTTTCGTTGATTTAATGTAGCCTACAGTCCTGCCCTTTTTGAGGGCTTGTTTACTGCTAACAACAAAGTAGCCGGTGGCTCTAAACTTTGTCTTTCAACGTTAATTGCATTATGTCTATGTTCCTGTAAAGACATCCAGTGAAACAATAGGAACACGAATGGTCCAGAATGTAATGATAAATAAAATGTGCTTTTTGTCACAGATGTCGTGTTCACAGTCCAAGGTCTTTAATAAATATAGGCTCGTATTAATCATGTTCCTTGTGACAGTGACTCACATCCTCCACTGCTGCCGCATATTTTACAGCTGATGTAATGCTCTTATAACTCTGCCTTGAAAAAGTAAATGAAATGTAACAAAGGTTGTTTATTTCATTTTTTCAATCCAGGAAACAGATCCTTTCCAGACATGGCTGTAGAGGGGGGAGTTAAATGTGTCAAGTTCCTGCTTTTCTTCTTCAACTTTATTTTCTGGGTGAGTAGCAGCTAACCATTTATTTAATGTTTACTTTCAAAAGGCAGCAGAGGGAATGCAAACAGCACCTAAACACAACATTACTGAGAGGAGAAGGGCTTGTGGTGACAAAATGAAAGCAACCACGGAATAGGAAATAAGGCGTATGTTATTGTCTAGAGGGTTTTGTGTTATCAAGATAAATCAGCTTGTTGTTTTGGCAGGTAGTCTGAAATATGTGTATAGCTTGACTAGTACGAAATCCTTTCTGCCAGCCCCGTCACTTTGAGCATGAACTCTGATGATCCTTTAAGGTTAACATACAGTATGAAATCATCTGTAACAATCAGCTTATGAGCAAGCACACACACATACAACCTATGACATCCCTCTCTTGACTTATACTTCCTGATTTCATTTGTTTAATGTCACATTCATGAACACGTGGCAGAACATGAGGATTAACCTGAACGTCTCCCGGAAGTCATCTGTTTGTGTGTGGGTGAGAGAGCCTTAGAGCAAGAGATGGGGATGACGAAATGCCAGATATCAAACAGCAGCTTGTGACTAGTCCACATCAACACGTTTTATTTCCTTTTTCTGTCTTCCTTAACTGACACAGTGCAACTTAAGGCCTTAAACAGTGGTGTTTACAGTGCACAGTGAACTCTGTAGCAGAGAGTTAAAGGGGCACAGTACAAGAGGAAGTGCAGAATGACAAAGATGTATTTCTTCTCCCTACTCATTGCACATTTGTAGCACTGAAACTAACATTATATTTCATGACTGATGGTAACACTTTACTTTAACCCACTTATTTAGCATTATAAGCATGGTATAATAATGTAATGCATGTTGATAGCAAACTATAATACAGTTGTAAGCAGATATTGTGTTTATTAATGTTTTTGTCAATCATCCATAAATAGAGGCTGGTGTATAAACAGATAATACATTATAATACAGTAAAACACAGTTGTAATAATGTAAAAAATGTCTAAATTGCAGACGTTATAATTGATGATGATAAATACTTCATATTAATAAACACTTACAAATGTAGTTATATCTGCTCACAACTAGATTATATTGGAGTTTATTAAATGTTTATATACTGCTTATAGGTAAATAAGTGGTGTTAAAGTAATGTGTTGCCACATTAATTACATTTTCGATTTGTTTACATATACAGTCTAATCTGTAGTCTTCAAATATCTTGTTTTGTCCAACCAACAGTCCAAAGATATTAAGTTTATTACAATTGAAGAAAAAACGGCAGTTATTCACATTGAAGAAGCTGTAAAAACAGTGATTGTTTTTGTCACTTTTGCTTGAAAAGTGCTTGACTTATTGATTAATTGAGTATCAAAATGGTTGGCAATTAATACTTATTAAATTAATCCACTAACATTTCAGCTTAATCAAGACATTATGAAGTCATGCTAAAGGAAAAAATATAATCGTAATCTGGATAAACACCTGTATTTTTAGCCCTCTCTTCTCTGTATTCTCTTTTATTCTATTCTCTTCTGGGATTGACGTGACTGTCTTTGCTCTGTTTGCCTGCTCTATTTACTGCTTTATGTTTTCCTACTTCAATCATTATCCACCTATTTGACTTAACTCAAATATTTACATTGGTGGTGCCAACAAGGAGAGCTGCAGCTAGAGCTTAACATGGACAACACAGTGGACTAATTGTGGGTCATCTGACATTAAGGCCACTGACAGACTTCCAGTGTAAATACGTTTGGAAATACTTGAAAGCTATTTGAAAACTCTGCAGAGTAGGAAAACCAGTTTAACTGGGCACTGTTGTTCCAGAGGCTTCTGTTCATTTGTTTACAGTGGCGCGACTATTATATGCTGCTTTTTAATAGATGTTAAGAAAAAGCAGCTATGGAGAATAGCCTAAGTGTGTGTGATTTGGTTAAAGAGATAAGTCAGAGATACAGGGGTATTGTGGAAGTTTGTTTCCACTTTCCTATAGTCAGAAACTAATATATACCTTAGGGCAGATCCTTTCTATCTATTTAGTGTAGTGTGATGACATGTCGAACATTAATACATACGCATCCAGGAACTGAGCGAAACTAAACAAGTGAACTAAGCCTTTAAAAAGCCCTGCGTTAGAGTGAAGACTGTTGTAACCGTGAGGGGAATTTATGTCTCTATCCTGTGTTACTTCCTGTCATGCATGTGTTTGTTTTTGTGTGCTGCTGTTATAAAAGAGCGATAAAAGGTTAATAAATGATTTCTGTCTTACTCACAAATTATCAGATAAGCATGATAAGTTCTTTAGATTATTTATCAGCTATAGCTCTATAGCTTAATTGATTAGTGAAGAGGTTATTAATAATCAACTATTTCAATACTCAATTAACAGGTTATGATTAAGTGGTTCCAGTTTCTGGAATATGTTAAATATGTCAACTCGAGCTCTGGGGAATTATGAAGGGCATTTTTCACACTTTTCTGACATTTTATAGACTAAATAATTAATCAAAAATATGATCAGAAGATGAATAGACATTAGTTGAAGCTCTATTCATCAGTACAGTATGTAATGCTCATTACAACATTATAGTGAAGTCACAAACTATGACAAAGTCTGATGCACTGAGTTATCCAATCCAATCTCTTAATATGTTAACAGTACTTTTTGCCTTGCAGTCAGTTTTTTCCACTCTTTATTCTATCTTCATGTATCACCCAACCAATGACATCCTCCTCCAAAAACCCTCATCAATGTGTCGTCATATAAGACGCTGTTTAAGCCTTTTTCATGTAATTACTGTTTTACAGTTTTGCCTGTGGACAGTTTTTTACTGTGAGAACTTTGCCTCTAAAGTTTGTTGTTTGGTGTTTCTGCTGCAGTCAGAGTTAGTCTTTGATATCTGTTTAATATACAATTGCAGTTGCAGTAGTGTTGCGTGATGATAGGGCTGCAACTGACGAGTACTCTCCTTATCCATTAATCTGATTAATCTCATCCCATAAAATGTCAAAAAAATAGCGAAAGAAAATTCCCACAAATTCCTTGTTTTGTCTGACCAACAAAACCAAAATGTATTTAATTTACCAATAACTTAAGAGCTTTAGGAGAAAGACTTTTAACTAATCGATTAATCAACTAATCCCTTCCTGTTGTATTTACCCTTAGTGACTCCCTGATCTCCTTTTGATAAAGCACTGTCAAAGTAAATGATATGCAGTTCACTGTAATGTTTGCTCTGAGAGCTTGTTGGTCCCCGCTGATCTTGGCCAAACAGGTAACCCACACAGTGTTTGCAAAAGATCGCATGAAATGCTCTCGACGCCCCACCCAAAGCAGTCACACATATGATCATTTTACGTCTGCATACAGGAACCGAAGACTTCCTTCCATCTGTTCAGCACAAGTGCCTAGTCATTTTTACTTACTTACTCAATCTGATAAGCCAGTAAATATATAATTAAGTTTAATCACACAACTAAGTACTTTCCCCTTAATTTAATTCAAAAACATTTATTTTTATATAGCGCCAAATAATAACAGGATATCTCAAGACTCTTTTTATATAAAGCAGGTCTAGACTGTACTCTTTACAATAATATTTACAGAGACCCAACACTTCCCACCATGAGCAAGTGCTAGACGTCAGTGGAAAGGGATAACTCCTTTCTAACAGAAACCAGCAGAAACCTCGAGCGGTGGTGGAGGTGGTGTTTCAGTTTACCCAGTTCTTTGGTTTATGACCAAGTACCTGCAAAACTAATGGTAAAACACCATTCTACTTAATGCAATTAGCACATGTTAGCATACTAACACAGGAAACTAAGGTGGTGAACATTGTAAACATTACACCTGCTAAACGTCAGCATGTTAACATGATCAATGTGAGCATGTTTGCGTGCTAATGTTAGCATCTAGCTTAGTACAGCCTCAGAACAGAACCAGTATCATGGCTGCAGACTCTTAGTCTTGTTTGCGTTCACAATTCAGACAGAAGATTGAAGTGTCCAGTATTAAGAAGAAAAAAACAAGTTGCTGAAATTAATTTGGGCAATTTTGCATGTGAAAATGAGAATCAATTAAGTTGCTCAAATTACATTGTTTTAATAAAGACACCAAATAAAATAAAAACTTGTTAGGATAAACAATCAACCCTCACCACTTCAATGTTTTATCAAAATGTTTCAACCTGGGAAAAAAAATTCTGAGATGGAAAAACATTAAATTAGGGGAATTCAAACCACCTGAATGTAGATCAATGGCAGTCAGTCATATTTCAAGGTTATGGATTCAGTGGCATTTAAATTTAAGTAAGTATTTGTTAGTGGTTACATTTCACAAGTCACTGTTCAGTTGCTTATAACATTTTAATTATTACATTCGTTTTTTACTTCCATTGTGTTACCAGATAATCAAATAAAACATTACAGGTTCCACTGTAGGCTCAAACAAAAAAAACATGCTAAATGACATGAAATAAGCAGAATTGATTTCACAAATTCCACCCTAAACTACCCCCCTCTCCCCTCCCTGTTTTCTGCAGCTATGTGGCCTGGCACTGATTGTCGTGGGGATCCTGGTGCAGCTGGCTTTGCACAACACCTTAATGATCCGTGATGCAGCAGCCTCCGGAATTCCCATCGTCGTTATTGGAGTCGGCGTGGTGATTTTCTTCATCGCCTTCTTCGGCTGCTGTGGTGCCTGGAAAGAGAACTACTGCATGATCACCACGGTAAATTCATATAGTGTGGTATCTGTTTAACCCCACAACAACATAAACAGGTTGCTCGTTTGTGGCACAGATCAATGAATAATGGCCTTTAAATATCCTTAATTTTCCTTTTTTCCTCAGTTTGCCATCCTTCTCTCACTGATCATCATCGTTGAGATTGCAGCAGCAATCGCTGGATACGTCTATAGAAGCAAAGTGAGCGAAGATTTTCACTGTTTTGTGTGTTTACTGAGACCCTGCAGAACGTGTTGTTTTAACTTGGCTTTCGTGTTGTGTCCCCCATGTAGCTCTCAACTGTCGTCCATGATGGCCTCAATGAAATGATCACCAGTTACAACAGTACTGCTGAATCTAAACGCGCAGTGGATCAGCTGCAGCAGGATGTGAGTTCAGTGTAAACTGTCCTACTCACTGTTTACTTAGTCTGACACCACCTTCACATAACACTTTCGCATCCTGTTCGGTGCTGCATGACACGACATTTTCATTGCACCATTTGATGGCACCAGTTATATCCTAGCCTGTATATTGGTCACGTGTCCATTCCACATTGAATGTTTTTCATTTGACTCATTTGTGCTTCCAGTGGAAATGCTGTGGTGTGAACGGTTCTTCTGACTGGAAAGACTTCAGACTTGATGGAAACTCTGTGCCTGACTCATGCTGTGTGAATTTTACCAATAACTGTGGAGTTGGGACCATGACAGATGCAGCCAAAGTGCATCAGCTGGTAAGCCTCCAGTGTAGATAGATAGATAGATAAATACTTTATTATACTTTATTGATCCAGAGGTAAGTTTAGGAGACGTCGTTGCCTCTGCGCTGTCAAAGGTGTGCCCCCCAAAATAATAAAAAATAAATCAAACATGACAATGTGTGTAGAGCCAAGTTGATACAAATATCAACATTTGAGAGTTCAAATAAATCAGTATCTGTTTTTTCATAAACACATAACTATCCTTTAAACTAGTTTGTTAAATAATTTACTGTCTACTGAACAAGACATTTAACAGATGAAAAATGTAACAATGTAATTGCAACCCTGTTTATAATTCTCTTAAACATATATCGTCAGATGTATAAACCAGTCCAGTATTTACAATATACATATACAATATATCGTGATTTGTTGCTGGAAAAGGTCAGATATCTACCAAGACATAGTTTGGATTAAACCAGAGCTTGACAGAAAGTAAATATCAGCAACGGGACTCCAGTGGAATAATAATGTGTCCCCACATAGGTGTATGTAAATACATTTGTTTATGCATAAGCCATATAACACATAGAATCTTTATTCAACAATGTTTTATGGTCACTTCTGTATTTGTTTACCTTCATCAAATGTCTTGCAGTTTGTTGCAAAGTGAGGGGTTACCACTTCAGTACGTTTCCATAAATCCTGGGTTTTAATGATGTCAGGAGAAAAGTTTTGAAGGGAAAAACCTGCTTGATTTTGCGATAATTATTATTATTTCTACACAGACGGCATTGAGGTGAGTGGGATTTCAAACAATGAGGAAGTAAAGCCAATGTCAACAAAAGACGCAACATGTCTCTCAAGTAACAAATCAACCAGTGGAATGTCCATATTGAATCTAATTCTTCTCTTTTTTTCTGTTCTAGGGTTGTCAAAATGCCATTGAGACTTTTCTGAAGAAAAACATCCAGTGGGTGATAGTCACAGCTCTTGTTATTGCTTTCCTGCAGGTACGTAACAATTTATAAAAACTCATGTTGCATTAGAAACATAATCTAAGCAAACATTACTTAGTGCAGAATTCCTAATTCTTAACCCTCTTGCACCTTAACCTACTTAAATAAAAGATCTTTTGTATTGATTTATCATTTGAACGAATTACTTTTAAAAATTTGATTTATTGCATTTTTATTGTCATGTGAGGTTATTTCGTCTGGCTTCTGCCCTGTAAAGAATTTTTTAATTTGGCTTTTAAAAAATGCTACAGGACAAAAATTTAGATTTTATGTTTGTCAAAAAATATCTCATAAACTCTAACATTAATGTCCTCTTCTTCTTGTGTGCAACCGTTTTCCTTCCAGATAATGGGCATCATCTTCGCCTGCTTGTTGATGAGAGGCATCCGCAGCGGCTATGAAGTCATGTGATTCAGCCTCACACCTGAGCAGGAGCTGGTTGTTTATGTTACGCTTGTTGGGAGCTTCATTTGGAAAATTGAAATGTGTTCATCTTATTCTTCAGACATAAAGCATAGAACAATATATTTTCCCATGTACTGATGTTGGATTATATTTTCATAGGTTAATATCTCTGCGTTGGTAGTGTATGCATGAAATTCTAAATGGTAGAATATTAATATCCACTTTATTAACAGAGTATGCTGTTATGTTGATTGTGAGGAATTCTAACCTCTTACTTTTCTTGAGACTTAACTCTCGGTTTTGGCACAGTTTTTTGTTTTGCTGGTTCCCAATTTCAGTTTTTATTAAAGACCCTTTAAATTACGTCTGAATTTGCTTTAAGGGTAAATACAAACAGGGAAAATAAATGCACAATGAAGGTCTTTATTTCAGACACAGTTCCATTACAATATATATAATATTGGCACAGCAACACAACATTCAAAACCTGTGGAGCAAATAATATCACATATTTTAAAATAAATCTTAGAGCTTTTGCAACTCATATATATGTGTAAGATATACTGTGCCAGTCAATGCGAAAGGCACAGGAAGCAAATGGCATTTCCTAACAACACTTAAAAACCGGAACAAGATGAAGTTCCTCTTACCGTTAAGCAGAAGCAAAACGCTCGAATGATATTCTGTGCTGAAGTGTGGTCTGACAGGGATAAGTTAATAATAAGTCATTTTGAGTCTCCAAAACAAGAAAAGTAAACAATAAAGTAAAGTGCCATCACAACTCTTTTGAGACAGCTTGTAAATGCTGCGCTGCATCCATAAAGGATATGAATCTACAAACAGTTCAGCTTCTCACCACACAAACAATATTGAATGTCTTTGCAGTGACAAAAGTAATAATTGGGCTCCATATAGGATCCATCAACATTTTACCTTTTAGAAGGTGCTTTTGTGTAACCAGTCAACCGGTTGTTCCAGATTTTACTAAACAATTTCTCCCCTTGTGACTGTTACTACATAATTCCCCTTTTACACATCATTATCAGTTATGTCCTGGCCAGCATTATTCAATGTAAAGACATAAGAGCAGGGCACAAAGTGAGGGAAATGATTGAGAAGATACAGTACGTGTCTGATGTGAACATGTGAAAATATTTTAGACGGCCACATAAAAGCGGTCTTTGTATTTTTATGAATGGAATGTGTCTAAACAATTGTACCATTCCAAAAGCAAAATATTAACAACGCCCAAAACACTGCTTTACAGTGGTAACAAGCTTGACCGACATGTAATCATATTACTTTGACATCACCACAGTTCAGTGCATCACAATAGTCCCTTGTGGGGTCTAAATTACATAAGAACTCCTATAAGCAAGATTTTAAAGTCTTATCTTTCTAACTCATAATAGAATCTGATATTGCTCACGTGATAAAGACAATGGATTCACCCTATTCCTGTTTTCAAAAGAAATCCTGTTAACTGGGTATGCACTTAGTCACTTCAGATGAGTGGAGATGTTCATGTTTATATATAGACTGGAACTTTAATAGGAAAATAAGACAGTTCTATGGTGGCTAGAATAAATGGGATCTTTTTCTTTACTGAAACCTGCTTTAAGTTTTGGGCTAAGACAGTTCCCTGGACACACCTCAAAATCTTGCCAGTAGCAGTTTTTAAAAGTGTTTTCCATGGCAAAAAGCAGACGTTGACAGCTCTCAGGAAGTTGTGCTGCCCATTACACAAAAGAGAACATAACCTCCAAAGCAGATTGCTTCAGGCTTCCTGTCAGTGTCAGTGGGGACCATGTGGGTAGTTGGCGGAGAGAAACACAATGCTGTGCAAAAGCAAGGACACCTCTGAGTCTGCAAAAAATATAAGGGGCATAAAAAAAGCATTACATGTTAGACTAGACATACATGCCAATAGGAGGGGTTAAAGGAATAGTTCAACATTTTGGTTGGAGTTAGATGGAAGATCGACACTTTCATATATGTTCATTTAAGGAGAACAAGTGTTTGGGGAAATCTACTGCACAATAGTTGAACAAAGTGGGGAGATGTGTGAAGTCTGATAAATTGCCCCAAGTGATATCACTTGAGTCAGCGTTGGATGGGTCTGAAGACTACAAATAAACTGTGGGTAATGTAGGCGGCAGGTTTTCACAAGGAATTTTTAAAAAAGACGACATTTCTGGTACTGCTGCATCAATTTTGATCTTTTTTTTTTTGACTGTCCACCGAGAGTCTGGCAATTTATCATGAGTACACTGCTAAATCTGTACTCTTAAATATGAAGCTATAACCGGCAGGCTATAGGCTTAGCTCAGTAGAAAGACTGGAAACAGCTAGCCTAGCTCTGTCAAAGGGAACTGCGCCCAGTTAAACAATTTGCACAAATCCCAGTAAAACGACAAATTTTTGTTTTTATACTTAATTAAATAAAATATAACGAGTGATTAATTTGTGAGTTTTAGAGGTCAGGTTTTAGATCAGACAGAATCAGGCCAGCTGTTTTTTTTTTCTTTCTCATAATTACTGTACAGACATGATAATGGTATAAACCTTCTCATCTAACTCTCGGCAAGTAAGCGAATAAGCTTGATTTTTCAAATCATTTTGAACTATTCCTTTAAATATTAGACAAAACAGACATAACAGGAAGTTACAAAACAAACAAAAAACTGCACAGCAATATGAAAATACCTTTCAAAGAAGACGACACTTGAAGCCACTGGGATATCCACTCGCGGCACTGGTTAATGCCAAGGCTATTAGAGTTGAGCCCCCTCACATAACAAGCCTGAAAAGATAAAAATATCATGCCTTTGTAACGCAGCTTTCTGAGGAATACACAGTGTTCCTCACATAAATAACGATGGACTGACCAGTCTGAGTTCCGAGTCACTCAGCTGGTGAGGACCCAGTCTGCTGAGGGCCCGGTCCAGCTGGAGCAGCTCCAGGGCGTGGCTGTTTAGCCGCCGGCCAATCAGGAAACCCGGGAGGTGAGGCGTCAGGAAGAGCAGGGGACTTACGTGTCTCTGATTGGACATGAAGACAGATCAGGTTCAACAAGCCTTTTACATTTCATGTCAACCAAATGAGTGTTTGTTAGTGAAGAGTGGAGGGGTTTGACTGACCATGTGATCCACGCTCATCCTCTTTATACCCAGAGGGGGTCCAGAAAACAGGCTCCGAACAGCAAGGATTTCAGACATGTTAGGGTTCGCTCCACTTTGCACCTAAAAATTAACTGAAATTCAGTTTGTCCCACTTTCATTGAGTTTAACTAATTATACCAGGCTCTTGTCATGGGTAAATAGAATCAGGGGTGAAAAGGCAGCTTTATACAGTTCACAGCTAAAATGTTGTGGCACTAAGTGTCATCAAGTGTGATCTTAACAATGTTGTCTTTACACTGGAGATTCAACATGCTGTGTGTCCATGATTCCATTACGCACATTTTCAAGCACAAAATGAAAACGATTAATCAGATTCTACGCGTAAAAAGGATAAATAAATGAGAACCCTGGTCAATATGTGCGAAATGAGAAGATACAATCTATTCTGCATCTGTTCTGCACTCTGTCACGTATTTTGCAAAAAGATATTTTGTCATAATAAAGTATTGCTTATACATTCACTTACTTTAGCACACAGGTCCTTGAGGCGACTCTGTAGCTGATTGTCTTTGACCTGGAGGCTCGTATACTCGAGCCCTTTGAGCACTGGCCAGTGGTGCTGGGCCCTGAGGGAATGGTACACTGCCCGAAACTCTTCCTGCTGCCTGGGAGTCCAGAAATGAGGGATCAGGAGCTGGCGGGGGAAAAAGTACCTGGCAGTGAACAGGAGGGGATGGTAGCAGAGAGAGGAGAGATACATGGAGTGATGGGAAAATGTGAATCAACAGGGACAGGATAGGAAGATCCAATACAATGTAGGACACAATGTAGTATTCAAAGGGACAGAAATGGACTAGAGCTGCAATGATTAGTCGATTAATCCATAGAAATAAAAGTATTTGATCAATTATTCATTGTTTCAGTCCATTTTCAAGCAAATTAGGTAAAGATTTGCTGGTTTCAGCTTCTTAAATGTGAGGATTTGCTGCTTTTTTGTAATTTATGACAAATGATTAATCAAGAAAATAATCAGCAGATTAATAGATAATAAAAATACTTATTAGTTTCACCCCTAAAATGAAAATTACTATCAATAATTTCAGAATGCTTTGCTGAAAATGAATCAAAGGGTGTCAACTGAAATGAAAAGATGGCTATTTCAAAGTAGCTCACATCAAGACAAAAACCAGGTAGTTGGCAAAGGGAGGGATGGATATCATCACCAACGGAAGGGCCTTGATCATGTCTCTGCGAAACTGCAAAACAAATGTAAAGTAAGTAAACTCCAACTATGAGATAATAAACATTACAGACCTGAAATGAAACAACAGCAAGGTATTGAATGAAAATGCGTCTCACCCATAAGGATATCACTTAAAATTATGATTACGTGTAATAGTTTCAAACGTCAAAACACAATTGTTAAATGTGTTATTACATAAACAAAAAATACCATAGTGAAGATGATTTGTAGCCTTGTATCTTTATCTCAAATGTATTGGAAGTGCTAGTGTCTCGACAAATCCTCATTTACCATAAAGGCTACTGCTTTGTAAAGGGATTTCTTTACAGTATTTTATTTACTTAAAGCATTATTTTTTGCCTGATTTGAGCATGGACATTTAATTTTTGGTATTTTCTATTTAAATTTCAGTTTCCATTTTCAAATTGCCATTTCACAATATCGCTGATGTAATTTCGGTCTCATTTTTCTCTAATTATAGCCTGATTATCCTGAGTACTAAAATATAAAAATACTGTTGTTGCCATTTTCTCTTTTAATTTTCCCTTTTTTTCACTGTAATAAATGTACTCATATCTTATGTGTGCTGTAAAATCTTCCTTTATACCTTGTAGGATAGTAAGATTTTATCCACACATTTACATGTGTACAGTACACTGAAAGCCTTGTTGCTCACTGCTATCTTTCCATTTTATTGGACGTGAAGCGATTTCTTCTTAGCACAACTCCAATGTCAAAAATGTCAAATCCACAGTCCTCGTTCCATACAGGAATGTATTCCAAAGATAATTTGACAGTGAACACAAAAGGAGATGCTGCCGGTCTCCTTTAATGTGATGTTGTTTGATTGTTTTATTTCAACTTGAAACACAATCAATAATCTAAAGTGTTTCTCTCCTCCCAATCAAATATTTTCACTCAATATCTATTTAGAAATGTGACAATATTTTGACTAATGGGGGTGTCTTAAAACAGTTACACTAGGATTCTGACAAGAAAAGATCCACTGATAATATGATAACCAAACAGGCAGAGGCCATATTTCACTCAGCTATGCACACACAAATAAGTTAAGAAGATTATCTCCCAGCTCTAATGTGTGTCACATACCCTGCACTCTGTGTTGTGAGGCACATTCAGTGAGGATACCCCACCTGTCTGAGTTTCTCCATCTCCCTGTAGGGCAAATCCTGGAACTGTACTCCATCAGAGAACATCTTTGTTTTTATCCTCCGCACTTCTTTGGCATCTCGGAACAGCAGCTTGAATCCTGGAATGATTCAATGATTAAAACATTATATTGATAAATATGTGGATGGAAATGGGCAGCATTTAAATAATGTCTAAAACTTTACAATCTGCCTCTGATTCAACATACACACTCACACACTGATGGCAGTGTCGCTGACATGGTAGGTGCTGGCCAGGCCATTTCATGTGACTAGGAGGAGCCGGGAATCGAACCGCCATCCCCTTTACTGCATGATGTGCAGTAAATGAGAAAATAACTTTGCTCCATATTAATATCTTTGGAAATGGTATGGAGAATATGCAAAGTTTTTTTTATCTTTGAAACCTGGACTCCAAAGCTATATATTATTGAGTGATCTTCAAATTTGACATTGTGCTCATGTTTCAAAACGAATTTGCTGCAACACTTTACTTACTACCTGCAGCTATACAAGCAGCAAAATAATCTGTGTGCAGACATACAAATCTCAAACACAACCCCAAACAAGTACTAAAAGTATCTACAATGTACAACGTTAGCATGGTGAGTTTAATGGTGGGCTTACCTTCCATAAAAGTGTGGTAGAGCTGAAAAAAGCGAGGAAACCGCCTTTTGAGGAAACCTTCATATTTGCTATTTGCCCTCTGGAGCTTGGAAGCGACATATCGACCAAGACCTTGTCTAACCTTGGAGGATGAGTAGTGTCTACACACGGGCAACCTGTAAAGAAGGGGGAACTATGAATAAGTGAAGGCATGCTACCACTGATAAAAATCCCGGAAATTACCTCTACACCTCCATGCCCTGGTGTTGGGGTATATGTAAAACAAAAATAACTTGGTAGCTTTATCATGGACGTGTACCACTGACAATGCAAAGTGCTATGATTTTAATAGAAAGTGGACAAGTCCCTTTACATCATGGTATATCAAACATAACAAACGGTTGTCATATCCAGCACATGAAGCTAGCTTACCAAGGTTCAAGTGAGATGCTAGTAAAACAAAGTGACATTGACAAATGAGCCAAAAATGGTTTTAGACATACCCGGACTGACAGGACACATAAGGATAATAAAGTCCATTTGTTATCCTTTTTGTCCTGATACCACACAGTCGTATCAAAGACAAATGGCTACATAGGCTGGAACAGGACAGCGCCATGTTTGGCACGGCGAAGTTACCGTAATGACCTAATGACGCTCATATACAGCAAAGCGAAAAAGCAGTTCAGTTACCGTAATGACACCGAATTACACAGAGTAAGTAAAAAAAAAAGTAATTAAACTACAAAAACTGATTACTGAGGCAACAATAGTCATCATTATAGTTATCACTATATTTTCAGTAGAAATTAACTAAAGTATAGGCACTACACAGGAAGATTATCATATCAGCGTTTATATCAATAACAGAAAACTGCTTACTGATTAATTGAATTATTCGGCATGATGAGTACTTTTGATGCCTTAAGTAAATGTATTTCTGTACTCTAAAATGAATGCAGGAATATTACTACTTTTAGTTAAGCAAATTATTTTATTATTATTATTTTATTTATTATTATTGTCCATATGTTACACATTTGTACAAGGGGACGTGAGGTTAAGTAGGCACTTTTGGGATAAAGTGAGTGCAGTTTTACACATATTTTAGCAGATGATGGCTGTTTTTGTTTTAACAGGAACTCTCGTGATTTCGCGCGAGGTTAGCTAAAATACCACAGGGGCGTGGCTTCCGAAATACTTTAAGAAGAGGAATCTACCGGTCTTTTGCTGGTCACGAGAAGGAAGCACAGAAGATCAAAAGGTTCAGAAAATGTTATTTTGTGTTGCGATACTACACTTTATTTACATATTATAATTAAAGCTCTTGTTAAACAATTTTTATAAAGTTAAGAATTAAGTTTTTTTTAAATATGTGATTTAGCTTTGTTCTCTCAGGTAGCCTAATCTGAATTACACTCGTTTTATTAGCTAGCCGATTTACCAAAGTTTCGCTAGCAAACTTGGCTGCCAGCCTACTTTTGGGGGTTACGGGCAATGTTTCACGATTGTCTAATTGTACTACTAGATATATTTGGCCTTAAGGTGCGGGTAAATTAGTGCCAAAGCTAAGTTAAGATAGCAGCCTGAGGAAGCGATTACGCTAATACTCCACTGTAAGGCTAGAAAACACGAATGGTCCCTAAAACCATTTTAACAAAAAAAAAAATGTTTGACCATACCAGCCTCTAAATAGTACCAGAGTAGTAGAGATTTTTAATTTTTGCATTGATGTCAGACTAAAACTTAGTGCTTTTTTTTTTTTTTGTACATTCTAAACAATTCTAATCCAGCAAGCAAACACACTCAGGCACACCTGCAAAGTTGGAATGCTGTCATGCTTCTGCTGCATTTTTTGAATGCTGCATGTGCATCTAGTAATCTGTCAGCTTTATATAGCCATCTTTTGTCTGCGTTGTTTTTTGTAATTTCAGGATAACTTAAATTGTATCTTTGACCTTTCCAGTTGGCCAGTTTGTGTGTCTTCAGTAATCCCAGCTGGAAATGGCGACCACCATCAGATTTGGAACCACTAGCGGTCCATGCAAGACTGTTGCTGCTGAGAGAGCACTGTTGGCAGAGGAAATTGGTAATACTAAATATATGACTGCATTTTCAGCACATTGTCTTCTGTTTTAGTAAATATTAATGGGTGGAATGTATTAATCTTTCTCTTTGACTATAAAGATGAAAAGGGTAACTGTGACCCAGAAAAACTTCTGCAGTGCCCTTTTGACAAGAACCACCAGATCAGGGCCTGCCGCTTCCCTTACCACCTTATAAAGTGCAGGAAGGTGAGTCGAGCACTCGTTTATTGCAATTAACAGTAGTAGGTATGGCAAAAGTGTGTGTGTGTGTATACACACACAGAGTGCAGGGGCGTGTATCATGTATAGTTGTATTTCTTTGTCACGTTTTGTACACTCAGCTGCCAGTTTGTCAGGTACAGCTAGAATTATTATTAGAGATTAATACAACAGCCCTGGAATAAATCTTACTACTTAATTTTTTGTCCACATCATGCCTATCAATGAGGGTAGGCTAAATAACAGAAACACCTATATAATGCAATACAGTTCAACAACACAACAAACTACAGCCTCCAAAATGATGAGGAAAGGAGGAGGTCTGGCCGTGCTAGTGAACAACAAGTGGTGCCACCCTTCTCACATCACCACCAAAGTGAGAATCTGTAGCCCGGACATTGAACTGTTGGCTGTTGGGCTCCGTCCATATTATCTGCCGAGGGAGTTTTCACACGTTCTGGTGGTGGCTGTTTATATTCCTCCACCTGCTAACCCCACATCGGCATGTGACGTCATCAACTCCACAATAGCCCGGCTACAGACTCAAAATCCCAATGCATTCGTGGCCATCTCTGGGGACTTCAATCACGTCTCTGTTGCCAAATCACTGACAAACTTCTGGCAGTATGTGAACTGTCCTACCAGAGAGGGGAAGACTCTGGACCTGCTGTATGCTAATGTTAAGGAAGCATACAGTTGCTC
>JAVQJL010096745.1:0-21876 GCA_036024295.1 Nannoperca obscura
TTTAAAGTTAAGACTAGTTTAAAGTCATCTTCATTGAAAAGTACAGTGCTTTTCCTTCAAAAATAAGGACATTTCAATGTGACCCCAAACTTTTGAACGGTAGTGTATATATATAGATACAGTACCAGTCTAAAGTTTTTACACACTTTGACTGGTACTGTTCACTTGAATGGGAAAGTGTGTCCAAAATTTTGACTGGTACTGTATATAGTATGTTTATATCAAAATCCATCTTTTTTTTCTTTCTGAAAACATAAAATTATTTTTGATGAAAAACTCTGGGTGGTTACATAAAGGTATTCAATCACATGACCGAAACGTTTGACCAAAAGTTTCGCCACATCAAAAATCTAAACACAGGAGCCTGCCATCACTTTCCAGTTGAGTGACAGGTCTTTTAGTACAGAGTAACACTGTGGAGGGAACAACAACCTCCACATTATCCATGTTTTGTAATGTGGACATATTTGAGATTGATATTCATGACCACAGGAGTAAACTAAACTATTTCTCAGTCACGATCAGCGGAGATTTTACACTATAATTGTCATCCATAAGTCAGACTGTTACCTTTACCTTACCTTATACCCTTAACCCATACAAAAAAAGTGTAAACAGCATTTAAAGCATTGCTAGTCTAATTGTTTCATTTTTCTATTTTTCCTTTGAAGAAATTGGTTTTATTTTCCATTCTTGGCCAATTCCCAATACAAATGTGAATAAAAATTGCTGAAAAATGTTGCTATGTTGAATAATGTTTAGGAAGGTTCACTAAAATGTTCACACTTTGATCTGCCTTTGGTATGGTCATGTACCAACAAGCACAGTCTATTATTATTAGTAGTATTATGTGGACTCACATGCCTTGTGGATGGGAACTTTTCTTGAGTGGTTGTAGTTAACATCAAACTATTGACCAAATTCAAACGAATGATTTTCATAATGCTGTCTCGGCAGCTGTACTAAATAGCAAACGGTTGCCAGCTTTTGCCAAATGCTGGATTGTGTTTTGTTCTGTGTGACACGAAACAAAATGCTATTCAGGCATGAAAAATAGTTAAAGAATCCCCCCCAAAAACTGTATAAACACCAACACCTGCTGCAGATCTCACAGGACCTGCATGCCAGATTAGCCCACATATCTGTTAGCGTAACATTACAGACAATAATTACTGGATCCCTGTTGCACAAAATAATACAGTAATCTGTTCAGGACTTCTTGATACTGTAGGTTGGTTTTGCTGTGACTGTATGTCATATTAACATTTCCTGGATTATAAGTGTGATTTGAGTCTGTGGGGAAGTGAGAAAGTAAAGCTGGGCTGTGGTACAGTTACGTAATGTACACTACAGGAGGGCCAGGTTAGGTAATGTGACATATAGTCAGAGCGACAACCAACCAGCTAGCTTTCAAAGTGGCTTTTGACAGAGTTGTTAATGTTGTGACAACTTTCTATTGTGCCGGAAGCCCGTCTCCCCCTTAGGAAATATTATTTTGGCTTCCCAACACCCAGCTGTATTGTGTTATTTGAGAAATAAAATGGGTTGTTTTGGTGGGTTTAGCGCCTCATTTGACAGGACCTTATCACTTTCATCATACTGTGCTTTGCACTGCCTGCAATTATGAATCCAATTTAATGTATCAAGGGACATATTTCCTCACCACATGCTTGTGAGCCTTTACCGGTATGGAGTTGTCTCGCACATCACTTTTTTGTTTCAAAAACACTGCCTCCGACAGAACGTTAGCTAGCTAACAGTGGCTAAACACGTTTGCCTCTACCTGATGATGTGAATTCTTGAGCACTTTTAGATAGAAAAATAACTACCGTTGTAAATTACTAAATATCATCAGTCATCAATCATCATCAAAATCACACAGCTAGCTTGTGTGTAGCACCAACAGTTTTCTAAGTAGTTTGAACAGTTATTTGACTCGATGTTGAATTAGTTGTTCATGAAATCTTTTTCTTTGTTCTTGTCTTCTGAGAACTTGGTTTGTTGCTGACTTCATGCCAGTGTGTAGACAGAGATCTTAAAGCAACAGTTAAATGACTGCAGCAGTAAAGCCGTCTGGTCTTTTTATGTAATCTCTAGTCACAGTGAAACGTAACATGAGACAAATTTGTCCCCCATTGTTCGACAGCTCTATTTATTTATATTGCACAAAGATTATTTACTTTTCGTTGTCTTAAACCTATATGTGTTTAGTCAGGGTTGCTCGTGCCTCAGAAGGTTCTATTATCTTCATCTGTGTACACTAACCAAGAAACTGGGCCTGCTGCTACACTGATACATTGATTTTGCAAAAGTCAGAAAAAAGTGTTGTTTAGTGAAATTTACCCTCAAGTAAAAGAGCAGCACACACAGAAAAGTACTTTTTAAGTGTTTTTTGTATATGTGACGTAATGAGCAATATGGTTGTTCTTTATTTCCCCTGCTCTTGTTTGTGTACATATTTAATGCAGAACTTCCAAATTTTTATCTCTTGCTTTTTTGAGAATAATCCTTTCACAGCAAGCAAAGTGTGTGAAATTCCTCTGTTTGGACCTAAACAGGCCTCGGGATGAAAATGCTGTAAATATTCATGGGTTTAAACATTCCTTTGTATACATAACCGCATTTACAGAATAAGTCAGATTCAAGAGAAAGGTATTTTAATGAAAGATTAACTTTTGACCTGTAGAATATGAACCCTTCTGATCATCTAATGTCTATTGACTACATGCAATTAGTAAATGCTACTATTTGTGGAAGAGAGAATGCACCTGATGCCATTAACACAGTCTTTCACATCCAAGTAACAGTCACCCTTTGTAAAACAGAACAGCTTTCCTATTTTTCGCACTGAAAATAGATTATATTCAGAGATATTTCAGAGATCGTAGTAGTAGGGAATAGTACTTGTTTTTACCAGAGTCTGAAGCCAATAAATGCCTCAAGACAGAATTTTTAAATATGTATTTTTAGTCTGAAGTTGTGTCAAACAACAATATTTGTCTGTCTTGGCTCAATTGTTCAGTGTATATGGGATCAAATAACATAACCGTGATCCCATAGGCATCCAGGAATTGAGTCCTAGTCCTCAAATTGTATAATAAGAATGCTGTCTTCTTCCTTCAGACACTTGTCTTACATTACAATAACAATAACATTACTTAACCTGGCAAATTATCTTGTTATTATGGTTCATGTGACTTATTTCATATTATAATAATATTATATAATATTATTGGCTTTGTCAGTTCTAGGTCAGTGAGGCTGTTGTGGACATTTCTGTAAAGTAATAAATAAAATAAAGTAAATTAAAAAACAAACAGTTCTTTCAGATTTTTATATGGCCAACAGTTCCTTGTATACATGCAGGTTTCATGCCTTCCCAGGGCGAGAGACCACAGAATGAAGTTACACTCAATAGTACCCATAACTCATAACACTTTCCTTCATCCTCATGAGACAGAAACCCATCTTATCTTAGTCTCCTGCAGAAGAAGGGAGGATGCTTCATTTAAAGCCTTACACACTGAAGGTCAAACTGACCTGACACACAGAGGTGATAGAGGCCATGAGCCTGGTATTGTTTATGAAGTCAGAGATAAAACTGGAACAATATGACAGTAAAACGAAAATTCCCACCTCAAGGGAACGTATCCAGGGGATGAATAGTCTGCATGATGCAGACATTCATCACCAGAGTGAAGAAAGATCTTAACCTTTTAAGCCAGGTTTATTTCAGTAAATCAGGCTTATTTTCACTAAATGTTGTTTCATAATGTAGGTTTAAATAAGCCCTGATCCAAATTGCCATCAAAATATACTCCTCCAGACTAACCTGGTCCTGCTCACGATAGTTTTATGACTTAACTTTACCTTTGGCTTTAAAAAATGGTTCCAATCAATCTGCCAGACTGAAGCATCTTCAGTTCCTCCTCACCACTGCTCTGTGAACATGAGTCATTTCACATGTAAATTTCTCACATTATGGGCTGCACTTTTTGCATACTTAAAATCTGAGCTCATGTCTTTTGCAGTATCTGTGCAGTATTCTAGTCAACATAATGTGCTTTTAAATGCACCACAGTTGAAAGTAAACGTTCATGGTGACATAGCAAAACTGCACGAGGAGGTAAAGATGTGCAAAATCCTTCACATTGCTTATTTATTGTATTGTCCTGTTCTGTTATTTAAGTATGGTCCTGCAACATTTTTAAACAAAGAAAGGCCCTTTTCTATTCTTTGTTGTTTCACATTTAGTCTAGTTCATGAAAAGCTGATACATGGGTAAAATCCTCTGCTGTAGAGGAAGAAATGTGTATCACCTTTCATAATTTGGAAGGACAAAGAAGAGAGTTCACAGCGCTACACAGTATCTCACAGTTTTACTGACAAGTGATATCTGGGAAGTGTAGTGCAGAAATGTCACAGCAAAGAGCACTTGGCACCAAACGTCACCAAAATACAAGCAATTATAAAACTTTTCTTTTAACACATTATAAAAAATGAAGATAGTAGTGTACTTTTTCTCCCAGTCACTCTCATCAACTTAGCAAATTGTGCTGAGTCATGCCAGGTTATGAGAAAACTGTATCACGTGCAAGAAAATACAGGAGGGTGGGAACAGAGCATAGCAACAAACACAACTTCAGACACAACTGGATTATTGAGTTGTACATTTTTGTCATTTTCGCCAGAGGTCCTTTTTGTTTTAATAAAGTAACATCAAATGCTCCATGGATTTACATTATGAATTCCATACTGACCCTGTCTGAGGCTCTGGACCCTGCTTGTACAATACCTTCTGGCTGTGACTGTGTCTTTCATGAAAACAACACAACTAAACCTTTTTAAATGTAAAGTCTACATTCCAGCAGAACCCCTTCATTTAGGAATTTGAAAAAGATATTGCTATTGCATCAAAGGGATTTAAATCTGTCTCTGGTCTCTTGCCGCCACACATTTTTAAAACTTTATGACTCTATGTCTGGAACCGCTTCACAAGAACATGTAAACTGGAGCATATTCAGCTTCTATTCAGCATTATTACTGCACCATTTAAAAGTACGGTTTACATGTAGCACAACGTATATTGTTATGCAATGACGTATGTATGGCCATAAGTAAAACACTGGTAACATTAACGTTGGTTAATACAATGACTTAATATTTGTATTACTTTTTGTCAGCGGAATCGACAGAACACGTGTCATTTACATTACTACAGATATTAAAGGAAATCAAATGATTTTCCATTAGGATGCATAAAATCTAAACCAAAACGTAAATCTTAGGAACTTAGATGATGCCTTTTTAATCTGCTGAGGAAGCTTGTGTGATACAATGGAAAGCTCCAGAAAAACTACTGAATGGACCCTGTGGGACTATTCTTTTATGTTTCCAGTTTTTAATTTAACATGGACAAGAAGTCCTCAAAGTGCTCAAAAAACTAAAACAAGACATTTGATAAACATTCTGTTATATGTGTGATTATTTAAAAGTGTAAATAATATAATACTTCCAACACTGTACATGAACATTTGTTGTGGTTGGGTGTGTTCAGGAGTGTGCTCTGTTGTACCTGTAACCTCATCCAGCTGCAATGTCATGGTGTACTGACACAGCCTGGAGTACACTTCTACATCACTGCAGCATCGTGTATAGTTAAACTGCTAAATATCATCTAAAACAAGATTTTTGGCTTATGTTAGTATTAAGTATTTCTAATTACTTAATTGAGATTTATTACATTAACAGAAAGCATACAGATATTGTCTCATTTAGCGAAATGGCTTAACTAACTATGTACTGTAGTATCTGTAGTACTGTAGTATGGTTTCAGAACAATATCTTTGAATGAAATGTAAACTCATTTTATAAATATACAGTACCAGTCAAAAGTTTGGACACACTTTCCCATTCAAGTGAATGCAAACTTTTGACTGGTAATATATATATATTAAAAATGCATGTACTTACATACTGTACTTAATTAACTATAGATTTAGCTTTTTATATGAATGGAAACTGCAGTAGTAACACTGGTGACACAGGTCCTGGTTTAAATATTTTCCATGTGAGTGATTGTTGTAACTTTGCCCAGACTGGGCGTTGTTGCCACACTGGAATTTGAATTAGGTTAAAAAACATGTGCTTGTCACTATCTGAACCAGCCATATTTGCTAAACTCTACACATCTACAGAGGCAGGAAAATGTTTAAACAGAGTGGGCATTTGACACCCACGTCCAAACAATACCCACGACAGTAGAAACAGAGTGTGGAAATGATTCTAAACATTTGGCTCAGGTGCTTTATTTGCTTTGTTGACTGGTGTTTCATGTCTTAACATGTTGATGGACTGCAGTCTAACAGTCTTATATGCATCTTATTCTGATAAGTATGTACATTTCAATTAGCTTTGTTTTCTGTGTAAATTCATAAGACAACCAACATGTAAAAACACAAACCCTAAAACAAAACTAAAATGTTGAATAAAGAATGACAAAATCAGTGACTTATAACTGAATATTTATAAATGCTGGGAATTACAGAATTTCTTAACACTGTCCAACTGACCTTTGAAGTGAACTATCTCTTCAAACATGGATCATTTCCAGGACACTATGACTTATAATTGTTGGACGTGTCACCATTGAATATTTCTATCAAAAACATGTTGAGTCAAAAAACCTTTTGACACTCTGGGATCTTATCTTATCCTTTAAGGGAGTTTGGAGTGATGATTAAAATAAACCAAAGTTAAAAGAATAGTACTAGTCAGAGGTGTTTGTTGTGACTTTGCAGCCTTGAATCCTTTAAGGGTTATGTCGCAGTAATGACCTATTTGCTGTACAATAATATTATTACAATCACTGACCTAAGACCTAAAAATACATATATAACATATATGACAATAACTTTATTTGTGTAGAACTTTTCTTTACATACTTACAAAGTACTTAAACAAATAACAAGACAAGCAGTAATGCTAAAAAGTAAGATGAAATAATAAATACAAATTAATAAAATGGTAAAAAACAATAAACAAAATCTAGTTTAAATCTAGTGTTTTTAGCTGGTGTTCAAAAGAAATGGATTGTGAACAATAGCTGATTCCACAGTTTGGTTAAAATAAAATGACAGTCATCCTAGGTAGCTAATCTAGACATAGGAACTGCGAGACAAACTTTTTATGCAGATATAACTGTACGCCCTTCTATGTATGGGCTTAGTAGGGCAACATGATCAAGAGTCTACAGCAATTCTAGCAGCTCTGTGCAGCTGTGCTTTGAGCTAAATGCTATTGTCAATATGCACACAATGACAACACAATTTAAAATTGAACCTTATAGTGGCACTAACCTGTATGTATGTACCACATTTCATGGCAATCCCTCAAATCAAACACAAATGTGAACCTCATAGTAACGTAAAAGATAGATAATCAGAAAAGCCATTAGGATTTATTGTCTGGGAACAATGAATGTCTGTACAAAATTGCAAAAATGCAATCCATCTTATAGTTATGCAGATATTTTAATCTAGATCAAACTGGTGGACCGAATGACGTACCATGGGTATCAGTCAAGACGACCAATGTTTCAAATCCTCAAAGGAAGCATTCAATCTTTAAACTACTAGTATATGGGTTGTGGGTTGACATGAATTGTTTTATTGTATATCATCTGCTTAGAAATTAAAACATATTATGTCTGCTACTTATGTGATTGATCAAGGAGAAGCATGTAAGTAGAGAAAAGAAGAGGGCCCAGAATTAACCCTTGAGGTACACCAAAAGAAAACCTAACTGACATGAAATGAAAAAAAGTAGGCCAGCTTGTGTGGAAGAGTATTTACACAGGCTGAGGGACTTTTATTCTCACAAATGTCTAAGTTTGCTTTTAAAGAGGTATACAATGACAACATTGTTGTCCCCTTCTTCTGTCCTCCACATATTTTTATTTACCGTCTCCATATTAATTACCATCAGTTTTTCTTCTCCTTTTGTCAGAATTGGAGAACTTTTCTATTTCTGGTCAGAGCTTTTAATGAGATAAAAGTGTTACCTTTGAGAAATATTGAAGATTTGTATTTTTGCTGTTTTGACACACCCATGGCCTGCTGCTCTGTTACACTCTTATATCACCTGCTAAGCTGTACCAAAGACTCCTAAGTGGTCAAAATCAAGACCACCTTCTTTGTTTTTGTTTTCAGGTGTGTGTCCTCGGCTGGCATGGCTGCCCTCTCACACCAGTCTGTGGTTTCTCACACCGTGTCGCCATCTTTACCACTGTGTATGTATTACGCAGCACCCTTCAGTAAGACACACCAAATCAAATAGCCAGCTCTGATCTCTGACACTCAGAGAGCACGAGGAGCTGCCATGTACCTGAGAGGCGGTGACCTAAATACTGAATGCACTGTATAACAAAGCAGAAATGCCATTCAAGTTGGTAAAAATAGTCTACACAGACAGATCTGTAGGCAGGAAAAGCAAACTAGACTTTAAACACTGGAAAAAGTAACACATATATTTCTGATTTTATTTATATAAAACATTTGAAGCATCAGCACAAAGTGTTTTCCAGATTAAAGGATTTACAGAACAATAATTTAAAAAATCAAATATAAGTGATGGTCTCATATAAGGCAGATACATATAAAGTAGATAGAATGCCAAAAAGAACAAACTACAAACAAAATATGTGGAATTACATATACAAATACTAAAATGATGATGAAATATGTAAGGACAATAAAGTTAAAATGAAACACCATAAAATAGTAAAATAAAACATGTCAGCTTGACAGTTAATTCTCAAAATAACAAACAGCGGTTGATAAAACAATCTCAACTCATGTTCCACTTAAGCACTTGTTCTGAAGCTTTCGATGGTATCACAGTCTTCATCAGCAAAAAAAGGAACTAGAATTAATGTATTTACTGCAGGAAAAAAATACTTGAACAAACATATTTTACAAAACGGAGCAAAAACAGTTAAAGTTTTACTAATATATACAAGATAACACGGACAACTCGTACAAACCTTTTAATCAATGACAATATGTAATAAAATTTTTAAAAGCCTTTAACAGTCAGCTATAAAAAAAATAGAAACTTTGACCAAATGTATGTATGTATCTATAAAATATGAATGGGTAATCTGATAAATATTAAAGAGTTATGCTTGAATATCCAGAAACAAAATCTCTCAGTAAACTGTATGAAATGTACAGGATACAGACTGCAAAGTTGTTTTCAAGGACGCCCAAGGACCCAATATCCTGTAAAAAGTGACATTTTTAAAAGTGTCTGGTTATGGCTGTCACTTGAAGGTTTCCCCCCCTCATTTTTTACAGTTTGCTTCCTCTGTGCCTGAGAAGGACTGCTGTGTGTGTATGTGCAAGTTAGTGATGGGGTGTGTGCATACTGAAGGCTGATAGGATCCTAGAAGTCATATGATCAGAACATAACACACACCGTGTGCTTATTGGCACATTGAAACCTCTGTTTACTCTTAACTGAACTTAACAACTGTGTGTGTTTTATGTGTCTTTGTTCACTGAATGTGTGTGGTTGTGTTTGGGCGTGCCTCTGTGTGTGACTGGTTGTGTGTGTGATGTCTGCTGCATGTGACCCTATTACCGTGTTAATGAATGCAGGATGCTGCTCTCAGAGGAGCCATCAGCGCCGACCAGCAGCACTGAGTTTATGTAATCTTGAACCAGCCACATCCCACATACAAAGCACCAGTCCACACTCAGTAACACAATCATTTCCTCTAAATTGTAAATTCAATTCATTCCATGTTATTTAGCAAAGTCGTTCAGCGGGGGTGACGTTTATGGGCATTTAGCTGATGCAGTCATTCTGAGAGAGAAGGGCTGTTTTTGACTCCACTCAGCTGTTCTGGGAATTTAATTTGTTTTACACAACAGCATATTATTTGATTATTCACAGTGGTGGGTGCTGGCATCACCTATACTCAGATTTTCATGAGGAGTATTCACTTTGATGACCTCAAAATGACATCAATGCTTTCGGTCCACAGTTCCGGTCTGTCTACCTAAAAAAACATTCAGTAATAGGCTTTGTTTCCTGTAAAGTCAGGTGATGCATATATCTTGGCCAGATTTGTGTCTTTGTTGAAGGATAGAAAATTCAGAGAGGCTGCACATTTTGGAGCAGAGTGGTCTTCATTTTAACTAAATTGTTGCTATCATGTTAAATGAAAACTGAGACATTTTGGGAAATACATTTTCTTGCTGAGAGTGCTGAGAGAGATTGATACCACTGTAATGTCTGTGTGGTAAATATTAAGCTTAGCTTAACATAAAAACAGGAAACAAGGGGAACAGCTAGCCTTATGCTAGGTCTAAAAGTAACAAAATCTAACTATCAGCACCTCTAAAGCTCACTAATTTAAACATTATATCTAATTATTTTAATCCGTACAAAGAACAATGTGTATAACATTACATTGTGGTTTTAGGGGGGGTTATGCACCCGACTATTTCTTGGCCAGGTCTAAAGGCTTCCTGTTGCAGCAGAAGTTGTTGGTAGGTGTATTTTTTAACTTCTCCAGTCTTTTTGCTAAGCTAAACGTGTCCTGGCTGTAGGTTCATATTTAGCGGACAGGTATACTATTCTATAGGATTATATTGCATATACAACTGGCTGAAATTAGTTTCTGGGCCCCCCTGAGACATGTTGAGGAACTCAGATATTTGGATGCGGCTCAAAGAAAAAGGATGTCAATGTGAAGTCAACCGGCCTTCAGATCAGGATGCTTCAGATGCTTCATTCTGGAGGTATTCCTGGTACGTCCGACCTGGAGAATGGCCGGTGAGGAAATATGAAATGTTCACCAGCTGGCCTAAGACCCCCGCATTGGGGGATGTGGCTGGAGAAAAGGCTACTGTGGCTTCTTTACTTAGTTTGCTGCCGCATGACCTGGATTTGGGATACTGGCGGAAAACTGATCAATTGTGGATTGAGCAGCCTGTCTAACCATTACACTGGAGCTTTTGCAAAGCTGCTATAATCAATATGTTTATATTAACAATGGATCAAAAGACTATACAAATGGGAAAGATGTCACTCATATTGAGAAACCCACAGAGAATTACTGCTCAGCTCTGCAGTTCCCCTCAGTTTTAGCATCTTTTCGCTCATTGCTTTGGTTGGCCCGTGAACTCTCAATGCCCATGAACATTATTTCCAGCTGGTAGCCATTTATAGATAAAGATACTAGCCAGACAAAAAGTTAACAAAACTAGCTAAAGAGAACTATGACACAACTATGAAGTTGTGAACAAAACAGAGCTAAAATGTGTGAGTGAATATTAGACATTCATTAAAAACTCCATATCTGCTGGATGTGTAGATAGCAAACTGTTTGCTGACACATTAGCAATATCAACTTTATATGGTGGTAATATGTCAGTGCTACAGCTTGTTGCGTTGCTGCCAAGTGACCAAGAAATTGAATAAATGCAGGTTTAATGATTGCAAATCACATGAATCAACCACTGACAGATTGGTTAAAAAACGTTGACTTTTGTTCCATCCTTCTCATCTAGTATGTAAATTGGTGGAGTTTTTTGCCCCATAATTGCTAAATTGATAACTAGTCTGTCTTTGACACTATGGTTCTCTTGTCAGCCCTACCCATTGGTAAGACAAATCAGGCTACTCCAAGCTCTCTCAAAGAGTTTTAAATGAATACTATGTGACCCACGACTGGCTGGTTTGACTCAAAACCTCAGCAGATTGGTGCTGCTGAGGCTTTTTTCCCCAGACAGAAATTAGTTATTAACGGTGACCGTATTCCTGGAATTTACCCCACTGTACAGAACAGCACAGTTAATCCTCATAAAAAGTAGATAGAGGGAGGAAAAAAATCTCATGGAGAGTAGGGGGTTGGGGAAAGGCGGGGAGTGTGTTGCACAGTTGCAGAGGCAACAAGGGAAAAGGAGAGAAGAGCGTCCGGCAGAGAAGAAAATAGCAGAGAACTGGGGAATCATGAAAAATTTAAACAGAGGAGGATGAAGAAGAAGAGTGCTGGAGTGAAGGTGGGTTGTAAAGAATTTGTACAACAAGCAATATGGTTTGGATCATTTTCATGGAGAGGTGACAAGTCTTAATTCAATTATTGAATTACGTTTTGCATCTGAATGTCTTTGTAGCTTTCCAGCTTTATTTTTGACATTCAGAAGCAATAAACCTGCTTTACTGGCTATTTACACTTTGTCAAACTGGACTTCTGAGAAATGAAAGCATTTAATTCGCCAACACCTGTCTTGATGCATTGATGTTCTATTTAGGGCGTCTCTGACAGAGGGGCAGAAGGTTGAATGTAATTGTTTTAAAAATGTTGTGAGCATGAAGGCGAGCGTTGACAGCACAGCGAGGTGAAGGGAGGATACAGCAGGTTATCATGCAGAGGTCACAGCTCACAGGGATTGTGTTACCAGATTTACAACAAACCCGTGTGGTGGAATGCATCCTGATGTGGCAATGTTGCGTACACTTTCACTCTGTGTCCTTCTCCCTTGCAAACACACACACATCCATCCACCCACACACAATACACCTACAACTCCAGCCTCAGCCATAGGAACATGCACATCTAGCATGCGTCTAGGGGGTTTTAGCATCCATCTTAAATAATAGCTAAAACATGAGCCATGCCAATCGTGCCAAAGGAGTCAGTTTAGAGTAACATGGTATGTTATCTGAAAATGATTGTATATTCGAAACACACCATACAGTTTCATTCTATTAAACGAGATGGAAAAGTTTAACGGCAGAGGTTTGACTTTTTCCAACTGGTGTGATTGTTTTAGTTGGATACTGATTCTTACTCAAGTTGCTGGTGTCCAGAACATGAGACCCGGACGAAACGTTGCCAAGCATTCTCTCAGTGGACGGTATGTCTGCATGTCCTCGAAAAGCCTTGACTTAGGACCCTGATGACCATGCCCTTAACAGTTTGCACACCACTTATCTCACACCATGAGATGGCAGATGTTTTTATGAACATGGATTTTGCATGGTGTTTGTTGTTGTCATTCATACTTTTCATTGTTATAGTTTTAATTAGATTGGTTGCTGAAGAATAATATTTAAATAAACACATTTTATTCAGTTGCTTTAAAACCATTTTCTTTCCATTTTTAATGCATCTGCAAAGAAATGGAACGGCTAACTAGCCCCCTTTTGATTGTCTGGGAACATTACAGGATGGTGTTACATGTCAGCAGAAGATGCTAGCAAGACAGGAACAGGAGAAACTCTTTTATCTCTAGAGACCTAATATCATCTGATTATTATGCCAGAAATATAGCTTTGGTTGTTACATCCCGAGATGCCAGATTGGACAGAGACTTATGTAAGCCTTGGTGTGACAAAAAAAATGTTTTTTCCCAGTGTTACCAGTGTTTTTTTACACAAATTCAAAAGTTATAAAAAATATAATAGTACCCCAATACCACCAGTGCAACACTATTTGTTGGCTTGCTTGGACTTTGAAATGGAATTTATATCAGTTATCAATCCTGTGCACTCTTCAAGATAAAGGCAGCTGAAAAACATTTCCAAATAAAGTTTTTCATTTCCCATTTTTATTGTTCATCATAATGAAACAGCATCACTGATACAAAAAAAACATCCCCTTTGTTTGGGTTAAATTACAAATCTGAATGTTCAGCCTGATCCACAGAAGCAGATACACTGTGAACAGCCGAAACATTGAGCAAGTGCTTCTCCATGGCTGAGGGTCCATACAAAAATAAGGCAGGTGGTTCTGCACAACTCCGTTCAAAACACTGTTCAAATTTGCTAGGGACCTGTTTGCTCTTACAAATTCACAGAACGGCTTCTTATCTAGGCCAGCACAATATATAACAGCATGGTACAGCTTGGCTCAATCATGCAAATAGTGAAGAGAGAGGTGAAGATTTGAAGTTATACAAGGGTGAGATGAAAACTTCATCCAGACCTAAAACCTGAGATACTAAAGGGGGTAGAGTTGTGGTGTTGGGAGCATTATGGTAAAAACCTGCCACCTCTCGTCCTTCTTTGTAAAAAATGAACAATTTAAAAAGACGAAAACCCAACCTGAGGAAGAGACAAAACTGTTCCATGACTGACGTCCAGAATAAGCCACTGATGGCAGGAGGATAATGAAGATGCAGCCAAACATTCGTGAAGAAATTTCAAGAGAGAGAAAGAGAGATTTTTAAATTGAACATTCATAACGAGTACTGCAGGGGCCGGGTGGACCCTTCAGTCATGAAGCTTGCTGACTTTATCAGGCCGTGGAAAGCTTCGGTTCAAGTAACGTCATGGAAATAAAACCTCACCAAAACTGGGTGTGAAAAGGTTTTTCTATGACAGCAGTGATATACATTATAGGCCACAGTAAAGGTATGAACTACCACTGTGTACGATTGTCCTGGTAGAACTACAGAGCTGGCAAACACGGAAGGTTCTTGTGCAGTTTGTTATCCTGTGGTAGAGGTATATGGCTACACGTTAGCATGTGCATTGCCATGCGATAAATAGCAGAAGAGCCACGAGCTCTTGTAACAAATGATTAAGGTGTTCTGTCCTGTAAGAACTTTCCTGTGGTGTGGTCACAAAATATTTCTGCTTCTTCTGTGTTGCAGCACTGTTTTCCAAAAGCAGAACACCAACATCAATGCTACTTTCTTGTGGCTTTAATTTGAACCCAGTGCTGGTTAGCAGGAGCAAATAAGCTACAGAAACGAGTTGCCTTGTTTCTACCATGTCATAAAGTAGGCCATTGATTGATTCACCCTTACAAGTTAATATTAAAACATGAAAATGGATATATAGACCACGTTTTCTACAAATATACAAGCTTCAAATAAAGGGAAAATAAACTACTGTCATACAGCAAGAGAAAAAAAGATCTAATAAATGTTATATATATTTATATATATATATAAGACTTGAAAGGTAGAATCCCCCAACAACCCACTCACAGACAATGAGTGTCAGTGTACCATAAAAAGATTATTTACAGAGCATATACAATTGTCAAAAAAAAAACATGTTTGTAATCCAAAAACATGCACATAATACACAGTTTCATTCAAAATATCTATTTGTTTCATGTACGTAGATCTTCAAAGGATCTATAAATGTTGTCCACTTTGGCTAGATGGCATCAGAGAAGAAGCGAGATGAGGTTTTGATGTTGTCGTCAATCATTTTACCAAAGGCACCAGTATTAGAAGCCAAGTATAATGACACTTTTAGTTCTTGCTGCTGTAGCCTACTCCATCGCTATGGTTGCTCCTCTTTGCTCTGGCAAACCTGAGTCACATAGAGAGATCCATCTGAAGTCTATGTGAATCACCTGACCAAGCATTTTCACTCTCTACGTGGCTCTGGAGCAAACCTTGCTGGTTGATGTAAAATGCATCGGTGCACCAGCGTAGGAATGTCTCCACACACACACACACACACACCAGATTTACAAACTCTGGTATACTACGAAACAGAGATTAACGTGGCTGTGATAGGTCAATCAGCAATGTTTGAACTCATCTGGCAACGGCTTGAATGTAACGTTAATTTATATGTAAAAGTCAAGCACTCCAGCTTTAAATGAACTACCTAATGCTTGGCTCCATTGGTTTAATCAAATTCAATTCTAATTGTATTTTTGTAAATTGCATATTTAAAATTATTTTTATACATATTTTTGACAAATGTTTATAAAAAATAGCAACCTCTGGTTTTATATACCTAGCTGTCCAGCCCTCTATCGTGTACCTAATAAATTATTCCAGCAGGTGTATACACTGTGTATTGGAAATTATCATTTAACTTCATACAACCTGAAGAGCCGTATGAGGCCAAGTAAGATATTATGTACAACACTCCTTTTTTTGCAGTAGACACACTTAATTATGTACATTGATACCTTGCATGTTCAGATCCCTCTGTGGCAGTAATACTGAAGCACCTCCTTGCTTAGTGTACACAGCCAGGATGAAAACAGCTGGCGAGGAAGATCCTTGATTGTGTGGAGCTAGGAAGCTCTAGCATGAACCCGATTGACTAAAACTGTTTGTGCATGTAGACTTTGGCGAAGCTTCTGATTGTTAACATATAGCGGAGCAGCAAAATAAAATATTTATAAAAATAAAAGTTCTAAATGACTGAATTAAGTTACTGATTAACCGTTGTTTGAGATGAGCCGACTGCTCGATTCATTTCCGGATCTTTGTTTTGAAAATACAGGTCTCTATATGTTTGACTATGTGTGTGTCTATATGTGTGTGTGTGTGTGTGTTAGCTCTACACACGAAGTGAAACGTAATGCTAGAAGTGCTCCTTGTTTCATGGAGGACGACACACTCCACCTCTGAATGTCTCCTTCAAGTGCACAGAGGACTGAAGGACTCGTATCGTCTTTCCAGCCCTGCAAATTGCAGTTCACAGATCTGCTTCAGGTACGGACTTCATAGTATGTGTTTGTTCTGTCTCTTCATAGCTGGAAATAATAATGATTGGGACAATGATGAGGATGATTTCAGGCTGTCTTGGTGGCACGTTAAACCAGAGTCTGTTTCCCGCTCTCCGGGTTTTGATTCTCTCATTTGTGTTGTGTCACATCCAGAACTTTACAAGACAAGACAAAAAATTTAAACAGAAACAGCAAAAAGGTCTCCCTCCAGTGATATTCTCTAAGGGAAAAACTGAAGATGCAGCGCTTTATGCCCATACATGAAGGTTCATGATCAGTGTTTGTGATTTAATGAAGGGAAGAGAACCGCTGATGAACCCTGTTCCCAGATGTTGGGCCAGCTGAGGCTAACCAGAAGAGACATGGCGGGGTGGGGGTGGGTTTGCTGCACTCTCTTAAATGCTAATTTATGGGGGGACGAGGGGCCTTAGTGGCCACTGCTGGAGCCTGGGGGGTTGTGGACCCAGTCGAGAACGATGAGTGACAAGCTGCCAATCATGAAGATGATTCCTACGACTAGGA
This sequence comes from Nannoperca obscura, assembly GCA_036024295.1. Taxonomy (NCBI): domain Eukaryota; kingdom Metazoa; phylum Chordata; class Actinopteri; order Centrarchiformes; family Percichthyidae; genus Nannoperca; species Nannoperca obscura. Next base: position 17,024 of record JAVQJL010096745.1, read on the forward strand.
AGACGGCCGCCTGGAGAGAGAGAGAGAGAGAGAGACAGAGGAGGGATTCAATGCAGTGATGAAGGTGTGATGATGCATAGCAGGGCTCTGCTGAAATGACTGACAAGTCATGAAAATGTTATTATTATAAAGTGAAAAAAATTAGACAGTGTGAAAGAAGTTGATAGAGTGCGTGTCTTACCCCGATCTTCTGCGGGGAGCGGAACGGCACTGATTTTACAAGGCGGAGGTAAAAGGCAGCCGGTAGGATGAAGATGAGCATAGTGGCTGCAGAGGAACCTGCAATATAAACCAGGGGGAAGATCGAGTCAACTAATCTGACATGTTTATCAAGTGTCTCTGAAGCACATAGGAATACTGGTGAATGTTTAACCTAAACTAGGACTAAAAGCACTCCTAACTCAGAGTGGAACTTTGAGAGTTATTTATAAAGTTCCCTACATTTACTTTCAGCGAGAAGAAGGATTACTCTCACCCGCAAAGTAGATATTATTGTAGCTTTCAAACAGTTGTGGTTTGAAATAGACAGTGGTAAAATACAAATACAGAAACGTACTTATGTGTAAAGGCAAATAATATATGTAACACTCCTGGTTATATATGCAAAAGTATGATGCCAAAATTAATACCAAACTGGAATCGTTACTTGGCTTTGTAACTTCACTCAGCTGCAGGACATCCTTTTAAAATAACAACATACCACGTAATTCTACATAAATAAACAATTTACCCACAATAGATAAATGTAGCTGACATTATTTGAGGTGTACTAGGAGCAATCAAGCTACAAAGCTGCATTTTCCCTGTTGCGATTGCAAGGACCTTGGTTTTTACAAAGGGCATCACAAATTGGTATCCTTTATCTTCATTATCACCAATGAACTTCTCTCCTCCCACAGAATGTTTGAGCATGTCTTTGCCTGAACACCATCTCTTGGCAACTCCAGTTTAGGACACCTCTGGAGATCTCCTAAGTATTGGTCTAGATAAGAGTACTTTCCTAAGATAGGAAAGTTTAAACAATGCTTCTACTCCTACAATAAGGTAAAAGTAGGACCAAAATGTGCCAGTTGGGACTGATTTCCTGCTCTGACACTTGATAAATCGAGACCTGGTTTCACTTAATGTATGGAGAAAGTAGCACACTTCTAATTTTAATAGTAAGAGGAAAAGCCGTTAGCTACTTCCCTTTTTGATTTATCAAGAGAACTGATGCCACAGGGAGCAATGCATCATGGGTAAGCAGATGTACAACAAAATGGAGACTGATGTGGTTCAACAGTTTGCTATAGTAATGCTTTGCAGTGAAAAAAAAGTAGAATGCTAATCGAGTCTGTATAAGAAGATGGTTGTCTATTCCGATGAGTCTGCGAGCAGTTCAGGAGGTTTAAGACTGGATCTGTAAACCACTCACTCAGGTCCCAGACCAGATTTCTCCTCCTATTGTTGGGAGGGGTGAAATCGGCCCAAAACTCCTGTAGTCTGAGCCCGGCTTAAATGTTTGTCCTTTCCAGTGTTCGTGTGTGAGAACGTGAGTGTTTAGATCCAGTGGCTCATGCGACTGCACAGCTGACTCAACCTGACACATTAAGCTTCTGTACTTACAACGTCTTAACTTAATAAAATGACCCCTGAACTGACGGTGCTGTTCAGGCCTTGACTTCCCTTTTTTATTAACTCATACTTGTCCATGTTGTGGGTTCTTCATAACCATTACACAAATCATTTCCTGTGCCTCACAGTATTCGGAGGCAGGACTCACCGATGAAGCCGAAGATGTCTCTGATGGTGGGGACGAAGATGACCAACATGTTGTTAAAGGCCAGGATGGCGGCGGCAATCACCATGTGGCGAATCCAGCTGAACTCTCGACCGCTGAACAGCAGCGTGGTGATGGAGGAGCGGATCTGGGAAAAAAACACAAAGTATTGGCATTAAAGACTTCTGATTGATTGTATGGATTCAGACAAATCTGTTAAATATGATCATAACAAAGTTACTGTGAACTTCATGATCAGTTGACTAAGAATGGGTGGAATGAGTAACAACACAGCATTTTTTGTTAACTTGTGACTTCAAAAAGCAAGTGTTGCATTAAGGTTCAGCACTAAACTCAACCTACGTCACACTGGAGTGAACTGAATGTGACACTGTTGTTACTCTCCTGTGTGCCTGAGGCTGATTCCCACACTTGGCCACTGACTGAAGTGTGTCAAGTGCTATGAGTGTGTGTGTGTGTGTGTGTGTGTGTGTATGAGGGGGGGAGAAACAGAACCAGGAGATCCCAGCTAAGACGCCTGGTGGTGCTGAGCCACAAGCAGCCTGTTCAAGCTTCAATTGGGTGAAAGGTCACGGGTATCAGGTGAAAACGGAGGCACCGCCAGCTCACGCTTACAAGAAGGGGTGGTGCTTACAGTGCCATTCAAAAGGGAGGGGATTATCTCCGCAGTGCAATGGAACCATGGAATTGCATCAGCCGGTAGTGAGAGGAGAGCGGGCTCGCCTGCAGGGGGGGAGGTGTGTCTTTACACTAAGCTGCTATTGTCACTTGCCACTGACTTTTTTTCTTCCTCTCTCTTCTACTAACCAGCCCCATATTAAGGGCCAGCAGTTGTTAATGACAACGCATTCAATTACAGCTGTGGCAGACACGTCAAACTGACGACGTAGGTAGAGAATGAAATATGACATGCAAGAGACTGAAACTTCTTTATTTATTTTCATGTGAAAAGGCATGTGCAGTCTTTTTAAGAGCCATTGCTGGCAGAAAATGTTTGTATCCTTTCTAGTCTGACTTAAGCACAAGATATATATCCAGTTAGTTGAGAAAAAGAATCACATTAACTGGATTTACTGCACTGTCAGATTGAACCAGGTGTCACCACATTAGCCCAAACTCATTTCTTGTGGGAGATAATGAAAATAATTAAAGTGCATCCCTCCTAAAATTCTACAAGTTACTGCCCCCACCCCTACCTTCCACCAGCTGCTGAATAATTAGGCCATCTTGGAGAACTAGAGCCTGGATGCAGCATTTCTCGCCAAGGCTCCAAACTATTCAGCACCCGACTGTTAGCTGGCGCTAAGCCTTTGGAGTTCACCGAGTGATATTTTCACTCTTTTTACTTCTTACTCTTAACCTGTCGGAGGCCTGCAGTGACATGCAGACAAATAGTCTGTGGACAAACTAGTTGTAGGCAGCAGGATTGGCCCAGACACATCTGAATTCAGCCAGTTAACAACAAACCAGGGACTAAGTTCTTAGCTATGTAAGCTAGTTCTGCAAATTATAAGTAGATAAAAACAAACCATATGTACTTGAGCGCATTTACTGCAAACAAGGTTGTGTTTTGTCTGTTAAAGTCCGGATATGCGCACATATGAAAGTGCAAGTATATTCAAAGATAGAGACAAAATAGCAGACACTGTGTGATAGCTGTTAAATATGAGTGTCACCTTATTGAAAATTTCTAGATACATGTTCACAGACACATATTTAAATTTGCACAGAACTGAAACTACATGCAGCAGGGTAAATCCCCTGATAAAAATATCAACAGGAAAGCCATCTGAGAGTGTTTTTGACTACATAGTCACTGAAGAGTTACTTTGAACTACACAGCCAAACAAGACAAAGAAAAGAGAGATGTGTTTCACAAAAACAAAAAAGAGCAATACAGACTCCAAGCATGATGCCATGAATGTAGCCATGAGGTCTCTAGTGGTGATGCTGATACTCCGCAGCATTTCAGCTCCACTTATGGCCAAATACCACACAGACTGTGCCACTTTTACAAAGGTTAACCTATAAAACTTCCCTCAGCACTTAACTTTAACATATTTTGGGTTGCTATGTTGTGAAGCATCTCAGGCTGGTGTTAAACTCACAACCCTTTATAATTAATTTGTAACAACCTGGCAACCCAAACATTCTTCTTATTAGTTGCTATAAGCTAGCTGCCATTTTTGCTCTCCTAGTGGCATCATTAATGGCTACTGGCTATAACTGATGGGTACAGCATTGAGAGCCCTTGGAGGGCAGAAACCACAGTTTGGACAAGAAAGATGTTCAAGTGTTTGGCTAATAAAACTTTTTATTGTCCAAATGATGTCATTGTCACAAGTTTAAGCTAACTACAGAAGTTTAAGCTAACAAAGAGATATGACAAACAGTATACACTGGGATGAATAGCATGCAAGCAGTTGTTGCTAACTAAGCGCTAACAAGCTAAAGTTTTTTTGCAGTGTTTGAAATAGTGATTTTATTTTTCTGTGAAGAAATTCCCACCTTTTTAAATTCATAAGAAATCAGACCAAAGTAGCCAATAAAATAGACCAATAAAAATGTCCTTCCACTGACCAGACAGATAATGTTTAGCAGCATTAGCCAAATGCAAATATTTATTGCAAGTCATTTAGTCATTTATTAATAAACAAAGCAGAATCAAGTGATTTGTCTTTGTAACAGCTGGATAAAAATAACCAACAGGCTTTAGAGACAAGTACTCAAGCTAGAACTACACACAGAAAGGTCTTAATTAAGACAGACATTTTTTTAAATGATAGTAAGACATAAACGTGACGTTGGTGCTGTTAATGAGCTCTTTTCCAGCCCTCTCCCATGGTTTCAATCTCCATCTGGAGCCTGAGAACTGGGGCATGTTTGACTCCACATAAAGCCCTTTCATTATGTACTGGATCCTGGCAAAGCCTTGTGTGATCTGGCCTCTGTTAACATCTATCCTTCACGTGACTGCACATCCACACACACACACACACACACACACACACACACACACACACACACACACACACACACACACACACACACACACACACACACACACACACAC
>JAVQJL010096748.1:0-14748 GCA_036024295.1 Nannoperca obscura
AGTCATCTTCATTGAAAAGTACAGTGCTTTTCCTTCAAAAATAAGGACATTTCAATGTGACCCCAAACTTTTGAACGGTAGTGTATATATATATATATATATATATATATATATATACACATAAATCATTATATTGTCCATTGCCACTCAGAGAATAAGTCTCCTCTCCCGGCTCAGAGGGGAGTCATTATATACAGATATGGCGGTGGGCACGAATGACTTCCTGTAGCGTTCCTTATTACAGCAGAGCTGCAGGAACCTCCCACTGAATGTGCTTTGCTGTCTGACCAGTAGGTTGTGCAGGGGATGTGGAACATTGTCCATTATACTGAGCAGTTTGAGCAACATCCTCCTCTCCACCACCACTTCCAGGGGCTCCAGAACAGTTCCCAGCACAGAACCAGCCTTCCTAATCAGCTTGTTTAGCTTCTTAGTGTCTCTGGTCCTGATGCTGCTGCACCAACAGATGACTGCACAGAAAACTGTAAAGTCTGCACTATTTTTATAGTGTGATATTAGTGTAATTGCTTCCACCAGTCCTCCAAATTACATGACAAAATGTAAAAATGATAAAAAATATAAATAAATGACAAAATATTTAGTTTGTCCACTTAAATTAAGATACATTTTCTGATTTAGGCTTTTTGCTGATTTAGATTTTTTCAGCAGGATTTGTCTGCACCTTTTAAAACAAATCACTGTAAATAAATCAATTCAGGTAAAGTTACTACTTTGCTAAAGTTATGGAAACTTTGTTGTCATGGTTACGAATCAGAATTACTACGGCCACTATGTGGTTTTGGGGCACTTGGTGAACCGACAGATGCTGTCGTTCTTCTAGAGAGGACTTTTACTTACGTAAAATCTTAACCTGTAAAAAATGCTTATTTATTTACAATCTCAATTTATAATATGCTCTGCGGCGCTGATAATGCAGCTCCGCTTTCCTCAAAACACTTGGACACAAATCCTTTCAGCCTTAAAACAAACATAACATTTAGCAGCCATATTGTCGGTCCCTGTGGCAAAAGCCTTGTGACTCTCTGTGTTAACGTGCAAAGGAAGTGTGGATGGTACAATGCCTGCCAGACCTGTTTACAGTCTTCTCGACCAAGACTGGGTGGCAAAACAAGGCGTAGGTTGATAAAAGTGTTCACTTCAATGCAGTTAACACAATCAAAGCACTCTATGTATCTAACATACATAATGTTCGGATTAAACGCCAGCAGTTACTTTCATGCAGACGTGTGGTGCTATATGAACACAACATGCTCAACATGCTTGATCTTTCCTTTCAGATGAGCGTCTCGGCTCATTGTCATACGAGCCAGGCAAATCAAATATAAATACAGTCCAAGTCCCTGGGTGTGAAAACGAATGTATTCAGTCAATAGAATATCTGCAAATGTCAAAGCGGCTTGAATCAAAGCTTATTGAAATTTCACTGCAGCTGTATGGGTGTCTAATGAGGTAAGAAAAGAACAGTGTTTCTCTGACTGTGCAGCAGTCTAACCAATTATCAGACTTCCCTGCTGCTGAACCATGGGAGAAAGTCCATAGGTGATGGTGGTGTGGACGAGGGGAAGCCACGTTGTTTAAGTGAGAGAGAACAGATAATGGACTTGGAGCTTCTCTCCTTGCTCCCTCTCTCCTCCCAAACATTCTCGACAAAGACAGGGCTGGCGTTTCTAGCAGACAGCCATGAGAGAACTGGGCGTGTGATTTGACTGTATATGTCAAAGAGAGTCTGATTGTCTTTGGAAATGTTTTATTCATCACATGGGCTTTGGATGCTGCTCACCTCTGTTTCTGATTTGTTGGCAAAACAGGTTTGTCAGCCAACATAATACAGAGCGTGTAGCAACTGTTACACAGCATAACTGCTCATCTCACCTCTGATCCTCCCATTTCAGCTTGAAAAAGTTTTCACATTTACAGCTAAAATCTTTGCGCAAACATTTGCTCAATCATCACAGGCAATTCTGATGCATTTGGAGAAAATTCTGTATTTTAAAATCACTCAGTCCCGTCTGAATCACATCTCCTAACGTCCTGTTCCTTCATACATTGCTGTGGATACGAGTTTCATGAAAGGCTGTAAATGCAGAATGCAGTATAATGTGATGCATTTAATCCGACAAGCCATCGATACTGTAAGTACTGGTGCCCGGCAGTGTGTTTTCCTATTCTGTCAACCACAGTCAAGTTTACTTTGGTGCATTTTTGCATTTGGCTCATTTAGGTTGGCACTGCCCAATTATAAGTCAACCGGGGCTTGTAAACAAAAGTCACATGGACTCAAATGTAGCTTGTTAATTGGACAGCATGTTTGGTAACCTGTCATCCTGCCAGGTTAGAGATTTGGCGGGGCCCGCGGGGGGTAGAGGTGGGGGGTCGGGAAAAATAAGCGACTCCCTGTAGCATCCCTGTCACTGATCATTATGGATTCCTTTCCTGTGACTTGCCTACTCTGAATTTAATAGCAGTTATGAACACATAAAGAAGTAGCTGAATGTTAGTTTTGGCCTCAGTTCATCTCTGCTTGGCTTCTGGGTTTGACAAACAGCTGGACATCAGATGCCAATACAAGCCTCTTCTTACTCATAAACTTGTTTACGTGGTCTGAATATCATTCTTTCTCCAAACAAAGGAGGAAGACTGCAACCTGCATTTTCCTGCACAGTTATTTCATGCCACTTGAATTTAAATGGCATTGTCTACTCCTGCCTAAGTCAACAGAGCGAGAATGTTCCCAAAAAGTTTGTCTGTGGTCCAGTCAGACCTGGCGGTGACACTTCCGGGCAGGGAAACAGACCTGAAGCCTGAAATGCACCTGTGGGTCAGTGCAGGAAGCAAAGAGCGGCTATTCCAAACAGGTTTGTGCGGACAGAGGAGGGGCGCCAAGCTGTGGCTTGCTGCTTTTGTCAGTCAGGCAACGAACGGTGGTGAGTGGAGGTCGCGCAAGAGCAGAAGATGACTGATTCATGGGCTGGCTAGCAGACTGTGTGTGGACACGCATGCGTGTGTGTGAGTGTGTGTGTGTGTGTGTGTGTGTGATGACAGATTGGCAAGGCCACGGATGGGCCAGGCTCCATCAGCACCGCAGGCTGCTGTGATGTGTCCATTCTCCTTCACTCACCACAGCCGGCCAGACCAGAGCTGTCTGTGTGATTGCCTGTACGTGCGGCCATGTTTCGCTGCCTCTTTCCCAGTTATGGGTGTGTTGTTTCAAAATCCGAACCACAGTCACTTTATTTGCCAAGTACAATAAAGGTAGCTTGTCTTGGCGGTACTGTTGCAGAACCGTGTCGACAGCTAACATTGTAAACGAGAACAAAGGGACACAGCAGCTGGTTTTTTGAGTGTTTCTGGTCTGTGTCTGTTGGTATCTGTTCATGGGCATTTCAGCCCACGTTGGTGCATGAATGTTTCTGTTTACAAATGCGTGCACATTCAGATTCAGGGGCAGGACAAGGCGATAGAAGAGCCTAACAATTAGTCACAATGAGAGCTGCTGGATCGTGGAACAATTTGCCTCAAGAAAGCAGAATAACTACAACTGTATCATTTCACAAGCTTCTAAAAATACTTTCTCAGACAAAGCTATATCATAATGGGTTTGTCTTGTATTGTTTGTATTCATTTGATACTTCTATATATTGAAAAATCAATAAGAATCACCGCAGGGTGTAGAACGTGTAATGTGTATCCTCTGTATACGGACACTCATGAATGTGAGCAGTTAGTCACATCTGTTGTTAAATGACATGTACAGTAAATGATATATCTATCATGAATCTGTATGAAAGTGGACATTATTATGTAAGAAAGAAGAAAGATTACATATTTAAGCATACAAAAACTACATTTAGCCCCTTTTTATGTATTCATCTAATATTTGTGCCACTACTTTGTACATTTTCTTTCCATTTTCTCCTCTTATTGTTATTTCTGCTCAAATGTACCAGTGCTAAGTGCTGACTTTTCAGGGAATTTTATATCAAGTGCTGATTGGAGCTGTTTGTCCTCTCACAGAGTAAAAACGTCTCTAAAGAAGCCTTTTAAAAAGTATTAAACTAAATTGATGAGTGCGGACACTGGGCTCAACGCTCGGAGCAGAATAAGCACAGACTGTTCTGCAGCGTGTCGTCTGACTGAAGATGAGATGTTTATTCATTGTGAATTTTGTTCTAAAGTGGAAAAACAAGAGTTGAGTCCAAGCTGAGGTGAACATTTTAACCTCCCGTTCATCGCACTTTGACAGATTATGACTGATGAAGCAAAGGATGTAACAAGCCTGGAACCTCCCTGACAGCGCCCTCCACCCTCCACTTGTCAGTGTCAGGTAACCATTTCCCAAGTGCCACCTTCAATTACTTAGGGTGTTGCTAATGATTATACATTGTGTGTGAATGCAAATGTGTGCCAGGAAGTTTCATAAAGCTGGAGTCAGTTGTAGCATGACTAATGATGTACCAAATGAAGGGTGGACTTCAATGAGTGTCTTAAAGAGCAGAAGAGATTTTAATTACTCATCTTTCTTGCTGCGTGCGTGACCTTCAGTCAAGACCTGGACAGAAGTCAATTACAGTGATGATGTGCTACCTCCATATCTGGCCATATACCTTGCGACTGCACTGGCCTTGGAAATGGCAAATTGTCAAAGGTCATTATAATATTAATCTGAAGGTCAGGAAAAAAGTTTGAAATCGACGGTGCTGGAGTGGATTCACTGGCAATTGTGCACAGCGGTAGTCAGATACACTGAGTGCTGAGGACGTTTTGATTTATTACCCTCACTTAAGCTGTGAGCAATTTGTGTTCAGTACAAATAAAGAAAGCTGGTCAAGTAACACTGTAAAATGTATAATTATTCCCTCATTCATTCATTCATTTTCTAATCAGCCACCTTTTGGCTATTTATTTTAGTGTTTTGAGTGGATAGCAACACCAATAAACGCGCCTACTCGGCATCACCTCCCACAGCCGCACTGGGAGAGAGCTGTTTTTCTCAGGAAGTCAGTTGCTTGGAGTCTATTTGTCTTTTGTAATTACCATTCAATAAAGGAAAACCCTTGGTAATTATCCTTGGCGCGCAGTGAAACCAATCATTGTGAGTTAACATAAACAGACCCGGTTTTAAAGAGGCTGATTCAGACGCGGCCCTTCCTCACCGGGACTGCAGCTCAGCTCTGAGATCAAACACAGCGGCGAACACGCGGGCGGCCAGGCCCCATCTGCGGCCGCGACCCCCTCAGAGAGCGGGGTTGCGACCTCATCTTGGAGTTCAGAGTGAAAAGGAATCTTGCCAGGGTGGCGGCCCCCGCTGAGGACCGCATCATAAGCATCATTGGGTAAAGGACTGTCTGGGTCAAAACGAAACAGGAAGACTAGAGGGAGCTCACTGGCCTCCTCGCTGATGGCACTGAGGCGGCACGTGGCTTTAATTTGACTGAGTGGGAGTTGGGTGAGAGGAAACAAATGAGAGATTTTCACTTTACAAAGCCAGTTTGTTTAATCTCATTCTCTTTCTTTATTTGGATGGCGCTGGGCAGTGGCCTAGATACTGTGACTGTTTCTTCATGAGTAGCACTCGAAAAGCTGGAAGGATGAGAGTGAAGCATATGGAAGTCAATTTGTTCCAAGGATGTTTGCCTCCAGTTAATAAAAGGCGCTTAAAGAAATGGTATGGACACACGGGTGTCACTGGCTGCACGGGGTCTTATCAAAACTCACCACTTCATCTCACGTTGAAGACAGACGAAACGAGGAGAGATAAACTTTGGACCGGGGGTGAGAAAGGCATGGCATTCCTACACAGAGAGACTAAAGCACTCAGTGTGCAGCATCTGTCAATACCTTGCACTGACACATATACAATTCCTTGCTGTCTACCTCCACCCCCCTCCATTGTTGAATGTGCCTTGACGTCGCTCTTCTATCTGGGCTTTTATCTCTCTGACGCCCCTTTGCCACTGACATTTAGATGAAAGCTATAGGCCTGGCTGGGAATAATCTGCACTGATAGGAAACGTCTTGCAGCTGCAGGAGAAAGAGGAGTTGGAGTGCAGGCATCCTCCAGTCTCCAGTCTGTAGTCTGGTGCATCACAGGACTGCCTCTGGAAGCAGTGCGCTCAGCGTTATAGGAATCCCTGCATACAGCACAGAGATACAATCACAGATATTGCTGCTGGGGCTGTATACAGAGGAGGAAAAGATGCACCAGATACAGCATAGCTCTGTACAAAAACATTTGTGTATAGGAGATACATGGAAGTTATTATCATTTCATTTCTATCTTATTCTTGTCCACAAACTATAGTGTATATTGTATATAATGTATGTGTAGGCACTCTAAAAATCCCCCTCTGTGTTAAACACCCCATGTTTTGCCACTTTTGGTTGAATCTCAAGAATTGTGCCTATTGTAAACACCCTCAATTTTGAAAAATATAAAAGAGAATAAGTAAAAGTGAATTGAAACATGTGACTTTTAGATATCCATTAGGATCTGAGAGGTTGCCAATTAATAGGATCTTAAATACAACGATTGACGTCGGCAGTAGAACACTCTGAGGCACTCTGCAGTCATCATGGGAGCTAAATGACAGCTCACGACAGGAAAGGCAAGCTGTTATTACTCTGAGGCAGGAAAGACTGTCTCGAAAGAAAAAAAAAATCTCAAAAAATACATCTTAAAGTATCTTTGAGCTCTGTGGTTTTCACATCCAAAGGCGTTGAGAAGCTGAGAAGGACTGTGATCCAAAAAAATAAAAAAATAAATTAAAAACCCTGGCAGACCTACATCGACAACAAAATCAAACAACAAGTTCATAAGTTGCTGTTGCTGGTGTAACACAAGGCTGGCTGCAGCCGACATCAAGGCACAGCTCAATGGGAGTCAACATGAGAAACTCAACTGTGCAGAGAAGACTTAAGAAGCAGGGCTGATGGGTCGTGGAGCGGCTCGGAAACCTTTATTAAGCCGTCAAAACAGGTTTAAGAGGCTCGCTTGGGCTACGAAATGTAAACACTGGGCTGCTGCAGGGTGGAGAAATGCATTGTGGACTGATGAATCCGAGTTTGACATTTTGAGTTCATCAGGCAGCTTCCACTTAGAGCTTCCTCATTTCAACGCGTCTTACTTTACTTATAATTACTCCTTGTGTATTTATGATCTTATTTATGGCGTTTACAATCACATTTTTGAGATTTACCCCCCAAAAAACAAAAAAAACAAAATCTATATAGGGTGCTCAAAAACTTTTGACTGGCAGTATACTGATGCATAAAAACATGAGGATAAAAGCAAGGGGAAAACAAGACACAGTGCTAATTAGCCTCCTGGTTAACACAATGCACGAGTTGGCATGGCAACCAATAAAGCTGCAGAAGCCATGCTTAATGGGAAATATCAGCACGGATGCAATGCTTCTTTGACATATTAGATTGTGTGGCTGCTGTATAGCCTCGTATGTGTGACCGTGTCCGTGTTATGTAAATGTGTACACAGCAGACAGAGAGACGAGCAGTGTGATTCTTTCTGACTGTGCGTGGCACATCCAGGGGCATGAGCACAAGCACGGATCTGTTAAATGCATTTTAAACACCCTTAAACAGTCCTGGGGGAGGGAACCAGCTCCCCAATCTTACAATGGACATATTTCCCTGAGTGAAAACAAGCCTAAGGCAGGAAAAAGCAGAGCTCAAAAAACAAATAAAATAACTACACAAAACAAATGTTTATGAATGATGAATGAGAGTGCTTTTGGAATTAGAAGTGGTGCTTAATAAGGAAGCTCTGTCTGTGTATTCATCAGCACCGAGGCCAACAAAACTTTTCTTCACCTCATTTATCTTGAATAACCCCCCCCCCCACCAAATAATGATAATTGTTCAAAATTGGTGGAAAATTAATCTGGCAACGTGTCTGTATGAATAAATTGTGTCATTATTACCTCATAAGGGTACTGAAAGAGGGAATTTACACTGCATCATAATCCCATCAGCTCATTAATTCTCACAAATGTCTTTTATTCCGCTGTTGCTGGGGAACACGTGTGACAGAATCAATAACACACCCGTGCGTCCAATACGTGGTGTTATTCACATCGCATTATCATCACACACATGGCCTTTAAGTATGTCTAATGAACAGAATTTTTTAAACCTACAAAAGATTCATAAAAGCATGTCATTTTGTCTCGTATGGAAGACCCAGTCTGTGAATTATTTAACTGTATAAAAGAACTGTATTGTTGGGTTTCAATTGATCATTATTGACTAAAGTACTAAATACTAAAATACTTTATGTTTGCAGAAAGATAAAACAATATCAAATGATATGTCTAAAAAGCCTAGCATTGATTTTGTCTGTGTTTAAAGCTGTGCTAATCAATATTTTTACATGAGGTGCCAGTTTATTAGGAACACCTACATCTGAAACTAACGTAGTCCTGCAGTTGAGGTGGATCGCTGTGCTGAGAGACTGCTTCATGCTGAGAAGAGTTTCTAATATGTAAAATGTGATATTAGAGGTTATTCGTTCGATAAGAACATTTTGCTTTGCTGATATGTTCACTATAAATATTTCCTTGTTACTCAAACGTAACCAAGCAACATTACATTTTCTACAAAACACATTTGTTACTGTCATTTTTTATTACACAGGATTGGTTACAAACATCAATAAACGTCTAACGGGATCAAAAGCACGAATGACTGAGATTTACTGCAGCTGTTGTCTGGTATTATTCTGTACATCAGAAGACTCGTCTTTAAAAGTTGGGAATTTTGCACTACTTGTGGTTCAGGGATTGTGACTGTGAGTCCTAAATAAGCTCTTAAGTGAACAATTTACTTGAAAGGAAGAGAGGTGTTTTTCACTGTAATGTGTCCGTGTTCCAGAAAATCCTTCAATCAACTTAAATTGTACTGAAAGAAGTACAGTTACCTTAACTGATTTGAAGACGTTTTTCACTCATTTAAAGAAAAATATGACCCTGTTATGATGGAAAAGCTTTCACTGTGATATGAGCTGCAGTGAAACCCAGAGATGTGTCACAAAAGGGCCTCCTTTGTCATTTTGTGATATGGTGAAGAGAAAAAGGAGGGCAGAATCTGTCATTTTCAGGTAGTGGGGTGTTGAGGCAGAACCTATTCATTTTGACCTACATAGGATGGGTCGTCTAGAGAGAGGTTAACGCTCCAGCACCTCTTTCCAAGCGTCATGGGATCATTAGTATCCTTTGCTGTAGCAGTGCACAGCTCTTTTGATGCCCCCGTCTCCTATGAAAGTACACTGGGGGACGGCCCATTTTCCAGGGCCTCTTTCAAAGTGGCCATTGCCATTCGGAGGACGACTCCCCTCTTCTTCTTCTTCGTTGTCTTCCCCTCCTCCCTCTCTCTGGTTGAGTGCAGCCGTGTAGAAATGAGATGAGGAGGAAATTGGAGCGGGGTCAGCGCTGAGCGTCGACGGTGTCACTGTCATCCTCGCCTGGGAACGTGCATATTGACAATAAGTGAGGCACATCGCAGGAGGATTAGAATATATTTTAACAATGCGGGGACTCCGCTGGCAGGTAAGGTAATAGAGGAAATGACAGGAAACCACTGGTTTGGTTTGGCAATGAATCGCTGACAGGTGGCGGGAAAGTGGCGCCATGTCACTTGATTCACATTATCCAGCCTAAAACAAAGCACTTAAGTGGATGTATTCCACTTCACATGCTGCCTGTCAACATTGTATTTATGCAGCATTATTCCCATCCCATCCCATCCCATGTGTAACGGCTGTACAATAAAAATATGCCTTTTTTGTTCATGGCGACACAAAACATTGATTTATAGATGATGATAAACCCACAGTGGTGCCTGCATTTCCCCACGGTGTTTACTGGAGCCTCTCCTGCTACATATGGAAACACCAGAGACTACCTGAGACTTTGAATTAAATCTGATACAAGTTTGACATTTCTCTCAGGCTTCGGATTGACTGCAACATTTGAGAATATAGGGCAAAACAAGGCCTTGGAATTTAATAAGCTGCAGCCATTTTTATTTGCATGAACACCAGTGGACCCGACTGGTCTTTGCCCTTATATTTTCTGTTTGTCTGCAGCTGCGCACCAAGTGTGCATCACTCCATCCTTCCTCTGCATCAGAGCACTGGTGTCAATGTCTCAAAACGTTGTCTACGGGTTCCCTCTTCTCAACAAGCCACTCAGCTTCTCCTCAGTCCTGTCTTTCCCTCTCCTCTGCCATTTCCCCAGCTGATTCATGGCTCTTTACAGTTATTCTATGTTCCTAAAAAGATCTGGGTTTAAACTGGCAACATTTCGCCATCTAATTGCACTTGCTCCAGTTGCTTGAAAAGAACAGTCCAATCATTCCTCCTCTCTTGTCCCCTGTTGGCCATCTACTCCTGTAGCTTGTGGTTTATTCTAGTGCTAAATATTTTCATACAAAAACACATCTGTAGTATGTTTCCACTCACTGCTGCTTGCAGAACCAGTCTAGTCTTCCAAGGAATCAAGTTCATAGTGGGTGAAGTGAGTGAAGTGATTTACATCCAATGCCAACACTGAGTGCCAGTGCAGACTGTAGTGACCTTTAAGCAGCATCGCAAAAGGTAAGAGTAAGACATTCAGACCTGGCACTGGAGACCGGCTGTCACATTCTGTCTCCGACCAGTGAGTAATGTTGGCCGTTTAAAAGCCGTTATACGTATTACATCGCTCCTAGTGGTGGCATACATGTATTTGCCCTGACCAATCAGAAGCGACTGTGAAGTACCTGCCCCGTCAATATGATTTTCAGCCGACGAAGAGAAAGTCATTTTCTGTAAACTTCCAATCTCATCCATGCTTGTTGCCATCTTGGTCTGTAATGGATTCTGGCTCTGGTACAGGAAGATGACTTTCCTGTTGTTACATGAACGCAATGAACATTTCTAATGTTTGGCCACACATCAGAAGCCCCAAGTGTTGCACCAATTTCCACCACCATTATCAAGTTTCTCCACAAACAAAAACTTTAGAATTTGAAGATGTTGGAATCACAAAGCCTGGTGTGACTTGCCAGAGATTGTCTTGTCACTAAGAAGGGGTACGTTGCAGCAGCCAGTTAGTAGTGAACAAAGTATCAACGTAATAGTAACAAAAGAAGAAATATGATGACGTAAAAGTTATTATTAGTTGACTTGAAGAGAAAAATAGCCGTTAATGCCCACAACACCAGACCTTTTTAAGTCACTGAAATAATTAGAGATGTGAAATGTGATTCAGAGGTCTGGAACCACCAAAACATTTACACATAGGAGCTTAAAGGTATTTTAACCTTGCATTTACCATGCATGGACATTGTAGTGATAATTGAAGTATTGTCGTGGATGTAATCTGAGATTTCATCATCTTTAATCAACAGTCACAGTGCACAGTTTGTGAAAGTTTTTATAGTTGCTACTTGACACAAGTTGTTAGGTACAGGAGAGAAATCTCTAGCACACAAGTGGCAGCAATAGCAGTGATTTTTAAAGTGAATTAGAAATGGGTAGATAGGACGAGCATAGCTGGAGTAACTAAGAACCCAGAAGCCACTTACAAGACTCGCTACAGTACTGACGGCATCGTGTGAGTGACAGGTGATCTGTGCGCAGTGCAGAGCAGAAACGGTACGGAGATAATAACAATAGACGCTTGCACGCTACCTCCCTTTCTTCTCAGGCACTGTAGTCTGAAATAATAACACAACATCATCCAGCAGCAACATTTAAATAACTGACTGAGATGCATTTTGAACAATTGTAATCTCTGTCTAAATTGGCTCTGTTTTTTTATGTTTTCATGGCTGATCACTCACTAATAGATGTTTTGTTACCAACTGTAGCATGGACAACAAACAGTGGCTTCCTGTTTGTTCTGGCCCGAGATATTCCAGTGAAAAGGATCCCCCACGTGACGCCAGCTCTCACTCTGTATCATAAAGACTCCCCCCTCATCCTCACAGCTCAGCCCTTTTGGCCTCGGTCTCTCTCGTGCTTCACTCCCATCTCCTTACATCGCCGTCCTGCCAATGTTGTTGTGACACTCGGCTTCTATTACACCCCCATCAGAGCCTGTGTCCACCATCTCA
Organism: Nannoperca obscura; assembly: GCA_036024295.1. Taxonomy (NCBI): domain Eukaryota; kingdom Metazoa; phylum Chordata; class Actinopteri; order Centrarchiformes; family Percichthyidae; genus Nannoperca; species Nannoperca obscura. The sequence goes on from JAVQJL010096748.1 coordinate 12,133, forward strand.
CTGAGGAGGAGGAGGAGGAGGAGGAGGAGGAGGAGGAAATCACTGCTGCCCCTTCACCCCGGTCCTCTATCAGTCACAGGCTTTGCCACATGGACAGATAAATAGATAGATATAATGACAGATATATAGATAAATAGATAGATAGATAGGTACATATATAGATATATAAATATATAGATAGATGATTAATATATATATATATATATATATATATATATATATATATATATATATATATAGATAGATGGATAGAAATATAAATAAATATGTAGAATACATTGCTGTCTTCATTCAAAGCTACAGCTGAATTATTGGATCCAGGTTAAACTCTTGTTCTGATCCAAACAGCATGTTTGTGCGGTCGTGTGGATCTAATGAAACAGAGTTATCCAAAGGGCTGCGAGTCTCGGAGGTGCACACTTTGTGTGTTACTGGCAGGGAGCCAATGGTCCTCTCTTAACATTGTTTTAGTATTACATTCTAACATTTCTGATTTTTTTAAACCAGACTCCACAGAGACCCGGTGGCTGGCAAACTTGGATTGCCTTCTATTTTTGGAGCTCACCAAAATGACCTCTAATTTCACTGTTTTATCAAAGTACCAGAATATACTGTAGGCGGGAGGAGAGAGAGGGAGACAGAAGAGAGGGAGGGAGAAAGGGAGAGAACATTTCGATGAGAAGAAACACAGGGTATAGCTGAATTACTGTACTGCTTTAAAAAAAAATCTATCGCCACACCATAAGTAATGCAACGCCAATGGCTCTCCACAACAGATGTCAAATAGCATTCCCGTGGCTGTGTGCAGACGCAGTTAAAACAAGCTTGTCAATTATAGCTTAGAGGATGAAAGTCCACAGAACTGAGTGGTGCACCACAGAGAGGCGATGGAGGAAGCGTCTCCATATGGAGGCCATGTGCACGTGGGTTATACAGTCCAAATCATTACAAACCATTTCATTAAGAAGAGGTATTGTTTTCTGGTCGTGATAAAGCTCCACGTGCACCCAGATTGTTTGGTATGAACACACACACACACACACACGATGGATTTTCAAACGTACGATACTTTGTAGGAAATCTAGATAATGCGTTGCAGCTGAATGGCAGATGAGGTTTTGTGAGCCAATTTTGAAACAGGCCTCCGGCGGCAGCAGACAGTGGAGGGCCCTCCACGTTGTCCAGGAGTCAGGTGCAAGAAAAAGAAAAATAGTGAAATTAAACATAAATCAAATTCCGTTCACTGGGCCTGGAGAACTCAGCTGCTCTGCAAGAAGTTTGAGAAATATTTCTTTCATTATGCACCGGGGTGCCCATAATTCAGAGCTCCTCCTTGAGTCTCTTCATGGTAGGAATTCACAAACACCGCTCTTTCCTTCATGATTTCTGAAGAGAGGTTGCAAAAGAAGTGAGCCATGCGGAGGAGGGAGACAGTTCATCAGTTTATCGGAATACCAAGGACTGACGTTCCCATCTGTCAGCGTTCCAGCGGTACTTTCCATGGTATTCAGTATATTCCTGGCACACGCTTTCCGTAACACTCATGGCGCTGTGTACCGACTGGTTCTGTGCAGATATCTGAGATCAAACCCCCCCACCTACACACACACACACACACACACTCACACACACACTGTTCTTGCCTGCTGCTTCTTCTCCGTCTGCAGAACTTGTTAGATGCTGTTAATTATATACTGTGGGTGTTTAGATGATGTTTATGTAATTATCCTCTTTTGTATTTTTATATCAAATTCGAATGGGGTTTGGAGAAGTTCAGGAAACGGCCCTCTTTAAACAGTTGCATTTGTTTTCAAAATAGCGGTAGGCCTAGTGGGTCTGCTGCTGGCTGGCTTTATGGGATGTTTTTCTGGCTCTGTATATAGTCATAGGGAATATTGTCTATGGATTTTTAAATGGGGGGCTCAGCTGTTTTTGAAAGTTATAAAGGAATAATAATTAACCAGCAGAGTGGCCTGGGAATCTATCGTCAGCAAACGCAATGCTTTTTATTTGCAGCAACAAACTATAGTGTGTGTGTGTGTGTGTCCATGCGGCGGTATTATGTTGGAAACATTTTTTGATCTGTCTGGTGCAAGAAGGAGCTTCGACAAACTGTGCTGCCGTGTCACTTTTAGCCTTCCGAAAGAATTGCTGGCCATGATGGAAAAGTTCCAAAACACGCCCCAAAATCCCACCTAGCGGGTCATCTGCCCCGTTATCTAATATGATCTAATCTCCAGGTTTTTCTCCTCTGGCAGGGGACACATGGGCAGACAGCTAAACATGTCAGGGATATTGGATGTGTTATGGTGGTGTTTGCTAGAAGTGTCTTCCTCAACTTTGCCTCGGACTCTGATGAGCTGAGGGACCGTTATTCCCCAGGTGATTCTCCCCGAGATTATTTCTGCTGATTCCCAGCGTGTGTGTGTGTTTAGCAGGAGAATCAGTGATCTCACACAAGAATTGCTGAGGTTTTTTTTTTTCTTTTGGGGGGGGGGGGGGGGGGGGGTTGTGGGGGGGTGTTTTGTTGGGGTTATCTATTTGGTTATAAATTATTTTTATGTCCTGAAAAAAAATTTAGATTATATTTTTATACTTTTTTTAATTAGATTGTTA
>JAVQJL010096759.1:0-21471 GCA_036024295.1 Nannoperca obscura
TTACTGGTATGCTGTCTAATATGAACTCTATGTATAATTCTTATGGCTCTCTTTTGTAGAACTATTATGGGATTTATACTTGTTTTATATGTGTTTCCCCAAACTTCTAAGCAGTAGTTAATAAGGCAAAGCTGTGCTGTTTTGTCCCCCTCTCTGTTGAATTTGTGGGAATGTTGATGGTCTTTGTGGTTTAAATAAATTAAATGGTTAGATGTTTACATAAAGAACGTGCCTGATACTGCATTAACCTTTCCGCTTAGTGCATTAATTTCAATCATAGGAGACAGTGACCCTTTTTTAATTATAGACACATGATGTGCATTTATTAGGAAGTGTGCACATAATTTTAATGTTTTGCACAGCGTTACTTTCATGTTCAATATTTGAGTAAAATATCTCTCGGACTGTGTCTACAGTTCAGTTGTAAGTGTAAGGGTTCATTAGTGGGAATCCTAGAGAGATAGTTAATATTTTTATCACAGTGGGCCAGGATGTATTCAGGATCTTAAGTTTCTGCTTCCAGGAGAGTGTGTCGGATCCCCCGTAGGCTGCTGGTTGCTGCCTCAGCACTCTTTTGGAGGGCAGGGCTGCAGACGTGGAGCTCTGCTGTAATTGAGCTATTCAATTCCTGGGAGAGCACTAAGCTTGGCGTTAGAACAGCTGTTTTTCATGTGACTGTCAATGACACAATCAATGTAAATAAAGGGCAGCTGGGATGACGGGCAGGTCAGAGTGTCTGTTTCAGGAGGGAAGGGAAGCTCACCAGTAAATATGTATATGGTGCAAGACCAATTATTAGCACATGTTTTTTTTAATTTCTGCTGTTTACATTTTCTTTTTGAGATGTTAAATATTCATGCCATGGATCTCCAAAACTAAAGTGGATTACACATGTGCCATTGTAATGTATTTGGAAAAGTCATAGTAGAGGGCTGCAGGTGAATTGGGAGACCATGCAGGCTCAGGCTGTTTGTGAATGAATCTCCATATTGCTGGTTAAATATAGATGGTTAACAAGTTGTACCTTTTAGGGTCAGTTAATTGCATCAAGTTTGATGCACTGAATGCTAATGAGGCAGAAATATTCAATGTATTCTTCAGCCATCTCTAGTATAAAGCTCTATGGTTTCAATATCTTGTTTTTAAATATAATTGCAATGGCTTAGATAACAATTATGTAATAATTCCATGATGTTTTGGAAATGATTACCAATATAGAAATTACAGCAATGAAATGCAGAATCTAGTCAGATCAGCATTTTTTCAGGAACAGACAGAAAGTGTCTCTAGTCACAGAAAATGCAGATTCCACACACTCCGTGAAACAGCATGCAACAGCAATATATTAATTACACTTAAAATCTGTAATAGTAAAGGTTAATAGGCTTTATCGGGCTTTAATAGGCTTTCTTTTTGTAGATATTAAGTGGATTTTTTCTTTACTTCAGGTTTGCCATCTGGGTTGAAACTGCTCTACTAATTCCATGTGCGAAATATCACAACCTACAATACGAAAATATCCCCACATCCAATTTATAATTAACACCTAGAAGCTAAACTGAAAATTGTTTTCTAATTTGTAGCTTTATAGGGAAGTGTAATAGGTTCACTTGAGTTTACCCTGTTATTTCTAAATTTGGAAGATTTTATTCTCCCAAGAAGGCTTTTTGAAAATCTAATTGAGTAAAAGGGGAACAGCAGGGGACTTCTAAGGGGGTTGGTGCCGTTCAAAAGCTATAAACTTGCCTCACTTTGCCTGAAATTTTCATGTGTTAACTGATGGCAGCAAACCCGTTGTGATACTGAAGTTTGACTAAAGTTAGTTTAACACTGGCTGCAAAAAACTGGTGGATTTCTGAAAATTACTTTTAAATCTATCGCATCAAGCAAAATGTTGTTAGAATACCTTTGAACGTCTTTGTATATGTGGCAAACTAAATTGAAATTGATTGCTATATAGAACCAGTTAAGAGAATGCAGGAAGGGATCACATAGGAGAATCCACCCCCACAGGTTAGGATTTTATAATATGATCCTTGATGCGGACTATTCATGGCTCATCGCAGCATTGATCAACAGCTTGATGGATGAGACCATGACACTTTACTTCTTTATTTAGGCTTCAGTATTGCGTTGTGACGTGTGCAGCTCACAATCAATGAAATCCCTCCAGGTGCAGTCTAGATAATCCAGACTGTCAAAATCGTTTCTGTGAAAGTGTAGCTGGTGTTGCTAATGAGTCAAAGGTCTTGTTTGAGGTGAAGTGAGGTAAGTCTGTTGCAAGGGTCAGACCAGGACACATATGGAAGCCTTGGAAATCAGAGGTCAACCTGTATTGACTAATATGTCTCTTTGCACAAATCCTTCACATACTGCCCTCTATGACAGACCAGACCATGTATGAGAATAGAGAAGCCAAATAGCAAAACACACCCACACACACACTCACCAGGGTCACCACAAGCCTGTATCCCTGTTACTTTAATCCAGTTCACCTCCCCCCTCCTCTCCCATAACAACCCCCATTGAAGTATCACTTACACACATAATCAATATAGGCTCTCTGCTGTTATTGATCCAGGAACGGTGTATACACAGCTGTTAAGGCCAGACGGTGGCCTCCTGCCTGGAATCAAGTACCCAGAAAAGGACACTTGATTACCCGCACCTGGTATTCCTCATCTTTCCAAGATGTGTCGAGCGCAGGGAGATCAAGGGAGGATATGCACATGAAAGGTTCTTGCTTTATACAAGGATAATTGATCAGTGTAAAGACTGATGAGTACTGACCTTTGATTAGCTATAAAATACTAGTGCCTGTCTTGCTTGATAGTGGATAGACAGAGAGGAGGGCCAATGTCAACCAGTGAAAGGCTAAATTAGGCTAGTCGAAAAAGAGACTGTGATGCAACCCAGACACTATAGTGAGTTTTGTGATTTTGGAGTGATTCATTCTCTACTCTGCAGTTGAGAATAATCCACTTGAACAATGCCTAAATATGTAGGTCTGTGTCTTCTGCCAAGAAAATTGCTGTTTCTTTGGAGAGGAACGAGAGTGCAATTCCAACCAATTCCAAGAAAATGTGCTGATTATTTGGTGTAAAGGGATGGATGTTGACATCTGATAGAAATCAGTTTGTCTTGTTTGGAAAGTTGAGGTGAGTAAAATGAAGTCTGGACTTGGCCTTATTCTTAGATGTCTTATTCTTTATTTATCATTAACTGATATGAACACCAAAGAAGGAAAAGCAAGTCCTCCATGCTTAGTGAACTTACTACAGGTAATGGAATCATATTTGCTGCTGCTTTTACTAACTAACCTGGCAGGATGGCAGGATGACAGGAGCAGGCGGTACAATAAATGAGCTGCTGATGAAGCCATTGAAGTTTTGTGCACATGCCAAAGATATAAAATAATGTATTTCCATGAAGGGCCACCTACTTTGACAGGAACCTGATGTAACAGTATTATACCATTCAGTGCTATAACTAACTCATCTCTCACAGTTAATGTGTTGCCTTGATTACAGGCATAATGCACCATTACTTCATCTGACATTAGTGGATGTGGCCCGAACCATTGTTTGCTATTTAGTCAGTCCAGTAACTCTCATTGTGTTGCCCGCTGAGTACAAGCATTTGCTTGTGTGTTTATACAAACTTATTTATTTAAGTTTATATAAACTTTTCTAATGACGTTTGGTTTAAACAAATCAAACTGTATGTGTGATTGCTTCTCTCTGTGATTGATGGTTACCTGAATGCTGTTGTAGCCTATAGCTTGGTGGTAGGAGTGACTATTGCCTGGAGCATCTGAACGCAGCTTTACCCATTATGACGGCAGGCTATAACTCCATCCTGGGAATTCAATTACCATTCATTTTTGCTTCCCCACTCTGAAATATTCCCCTCCGTCAGAGTCAATCAGTATAATCAAATTAAATCAGATATGATGTGTTTGTCTCTGATGGATGGATGCATGGATCAGGTTTGCTGCCTTGGTAAAATTTAATTGCTGCAATAACCTGGAAGAACTGTCGGTTCTTACTGTTTCCGTTGTGGTATTGACATTCATTTAATCAGAGGACCTGAGGTGATGCCGTATTGCAGGAGCCTCATGCTTTTGACAGATCAGAAATGACACCAGGATTAGTGAATATGATTAGGTCTTGTAGGGGTTTTGGTGGGGATTAATGGTGGCTGGATTCACATTTTAAAGATTGGGATTGAGGTGTTGCAGGGAAACGACATCACTGATTTCCACCCACACACAGTGTAACCCCAGAGACTGGAGTTCAATCCCCTACATCAGCACTTTGTTCCCCCCTTCATCTCTCACTACTTTGGTTTCTCTGGTAAATGAATCATGAGGAAATAGAATAAGTTTGAGGGCAAAAGGTTGCTTTGGAATAAAGATTATTCTGAGTGAAAAGCAGCCACATAAATCCAAGGATAAATGGTAACAACTCCCAGCACACCAGCCAAATGAGTAAGTCTGAAAAAAGACAATAACCCATTGAAACAACTTTTTTTCAAAAGGATGCTAGCAGGGATTCTTTGTAGCAGTCGCAGTCAGGGTCTCAGTCTGACAAAAGATAATATATAGTTTAGTATAGAGGTGGTGGGATCCTGGATGGATGGCCTGGTTGATGTTGTGGAATACATTGAGAATTAATGTTTCAGGCCTCTTTGGTTTTGTAGGCTTTTTTCAGGATCTTACATGTTAATACACAGCATTTGTTTTCAGTAGGTCTTACCTTTCCTGCCTTATGTTAATTCCATTTTCTGATTTGTGAACTGGTGAAATCACAGCACAATCTTTCATTGCAGAGTTGATGAAGTATTTGGCTGCGTTTTGGCTAAAGTACAACATGAAGTATTCTCAGTGACTGCTGTATGATGGAAAGTGATTTGCAGTGCATTTGTCTAAACATGATCTTATTCCCAAGAGTGTCCACTGTTTGGTGATGGTGGTGGCTTAATTAGATTTTTACAGTAGTGCCAGGTCAGGATTATGTGTTTCATCTCACACCACAATGTTACTCTAGTGCTGTGATCAGATTAAAGTGGCAACAACACTCTTTCTTTCCCATTTAAAACCACACACACACAGACAACTGTGTTAAGGGGGTAATTCCCATCATTTTTGACGGCAGAGGTGCTTGTGTAAGCACTACAGCAGGGGTCACCCAACATGGGGTTCAAGGACGTCGCAGTAATGTAATCCTAGCTGTTAATAGGACTCTGAGGGAGGTGTGATAGCCTAAGAGTGAGAAAGCACTTTAACCTGATAGTGGCAACTTATATACATCACAGGGCATGCATGCATACACACACACACGCACACACACACACACACACACACACACACACACACACACACACACACACACACACACACACACACGGGGAACCACATCTTTTTCTCTATCTGTATCATCACTGCTTTACAGTTCTGTTCTTTGAACCTTACAATCATCTCAATAGAAAAACACTTAATGTTTTAAGCCTTTAAACTTTCATTCAGGTTTGATCTTTAGAGGTTACAGGAGTGTAAGTGTGTGTGAGAGAGTGTTCACCTAAACAGTGATCACAGTCAGGATGGATCGAACGAGAGCGGATAAGGGCTCTAATCAATACCCATCAGAGTTCCGCTGATCAAATATTTATCCAGGAAGAGAGAGGGGAATAGACTCTCTGTCTGTCTGCTTGCTCGTCTGTCTCTCTGCAGTAATTCTTTAAAAAGCCTGGCCTCTCTGTCTTTGTAATGGGAGTCAATGTCAATTCCCTCAGTGTGCCTGCTGAGATGCTCCGCTCAGGAGAAAGGGTTTTGAACTCCATGTATCTTGTGACTCCGCGTGTTGAGGTGGGGCAAGGCAGCACTGCGACTTGTCACCGAGCAGAAGGTGACAAAAGTTGAAAATAGTTCATCTTCCGAGGAAATGCATCCTGGGTTTCCTGCCAAACCACTGAGTGACAAGACATTCTGGAATAACAATCTACTCTCCTGTCTTGACAACTGTTGGACTGATCTGCAGTGATTGGGCAGGTGTGTGTACACATCTGCAGAGCAACCTCCACACTCCCATACTCCCATGATCTGCAGTAGTACATTTCCTAAATTTTAATCGAGAAACCGGGGTCTTTATTTCTGATATTACAGATAAAAAATGGAAGTAATTTTCAAAGCTGTGACCCCAACACCCCAAAAAAAAAAAAATATATATAATAGTTTTTGTAATTTGGGTGAACAGATTCTTTATGTAACATAATCTAAGTACTAAAGTCCAGTAAATTCAATATTTCTGTTTGACTTTAAATGTATTTCGTTAAAAGGGAAAATCTAAATACCTTATTATACCTTCCCTTCATTCTGATGACCGGGTACCTGCTCTAAAAAAACTTGGCTTTGGTGCGGTGGGGTGGACAACACGCTGTTAAATATTGGTCTAAAGAGCATATCTTCGCCTTCAGTCATCAATCTGTATTAACTACTTCCCTGTGTGAAGCTTCCCTGCTCTGTTGCACAGCCATCTACAGCGGTATTTTGTCAGGCAGAGACGAACACATTAGCAACTCCTCCTCAAACAAGATCCATCCAAAAACGCACATGATAACGGCATGTAAAAACATGTTAATTTATTGGCTGTTGAGAGCCTCATCTCCCTTGTTTCCCTTGTCTCCTTGCTGGGGAAAAAGGATTACTCCAAAATCTGCGAATGGGAATCTTGGGCGAGGTGATTACAGGGCAGCTCTGTTATCCTGATTGCCTTAATAGGTGTGTGTTTACCTGTTTTTCTGCCCACACTCTTCCACCCTCTCCAGCAGGTTTAATGCTGTTTTGAGTTGTCAGGTTCAGGGGGTTAATTCGCTGCTTGTGTTTTCTCTCCCATTGAGCTTCTCCTTCCAGCTGTTTCAGCTATTGGCAGGGGGCTCTTAACGCTCTTATATCAGCCCTCCCTGGCTCGCTGAACTGTGGAGCTGGCAAAAGCGAATGGTGAGGGGAGGAGGTGCTGCAGGAGAGCAGGAGGTGGTGCCAGTTGGCTGGAGCAGTGAGAAAGTAAGGGTTTATTTTATTTTATCACAGAGACCCCCTGTAGCTGCAGTGATAACAGAATGATAGTGTGTGACTCAGAGGCAGTGGAGCTGTGTACCTTGATGCAGTGTTAAGAGAGAGATAAGATGCACACACAAACGCACTGACACATAAAAGCAGCATGTTTGGAGATGTGTGTGTATTTGAAGTGGTTGAGTAGTGCGACAGCAGCATTGCAGAGCATACAGACTTGGATTGTGTACAAAAGCGGCTGGTGATTTATTTATTTATTTTGTGCGTTCAAACCTCTGGCAGACAAATTTTCTACTTTTTCTTCACTGCACTTTCTTTATCAGCCCTCGCAATCTTACTGGAAGCAAATGAATTGCCTCAATCTTATTGAAGCTCATATTTAAAATACATTATGGCACAAGCTAAGAGCCAAACTGAGCTGATAATATTGACAGATACTGACTTATTGCAGGTATAATGCTATGATCGTGAACGTGTGGTGGTCGAAGCAGATCACCGCCCAGATCCTGGTTCTGCTCAAGGTTTCTACCTGTTAAAAGGGAGTTTTTCCTTGCAACTGTCGCCTAGTGCTGTTCATGGTGGGAACTGTTGGGCCTTTGTAAATATAGGCTAGTTCTGCTCTATATGAAAAGTGAGATAACTTCTGATGATTTTGACACACATATGAATAAAACTGATTTAAATTGAATTATTTTTTTAATTTAAGTTTGATTTAGTTTTGGGGTCACAGATATCTAACTAAATGTGTTTATACGTTTTATGTCATTCTGAAGAGTAACTGAACTCTGTGTATCAACATGTGCTCTGGTATTTACTGTTACTGTCAATGCTGAATGTAATGTTTAACTGTAAAATAATAACCACATTTGAGAAACGGTGTCAAGTTCATTAGATTTGGTTCTATTTCAAACATAGATATCAGCCAGGCTGTAAGTAATATTTAAGGCCTAATTGGAACCAAATGAATGTTAAAGCACAGATCATAAGAAGCCTTTGTATTGACTTGAGTGTTGTAATCTATATATAGTTCCTCTGTCTCTGCAGTGTAATATGGCTGATGTGGGTGATTCTGTTCTGTTTCAGTATTCAGGCTCACACAGTGCCTCTCCTTTCTCTTCTGCCCTCCTATACCTGCTCTTTTCTCTGCGTCATCCTTTTTGCTTCAGTGGTTTTAACTGCAGAGCTGTGAATCCTGCTGGTAACTCCTGCAAAAATCTCCTGTCTGTTTCCCTCCCTCTTTATCTCTGTAAATATTTCAGTTTAAAGTTGAGGGTTTCACCGATCACACTGAGATTCTGTTGTTGTTTGTGAGGCTGGCTTAAATTTGTATTTACAGTTGACAGGTTGTTGTGATAGGCCATAAAGCGGTGATGGTCTTAAAAGTTCAAAAATGCTTTGTTTGTTATTGTAAGCTATTTCAAGTTTTGGAATCTCTTTAAATTCTAGCCTGCAGCAACAAGGATATTTACAGGAAACTGTTTTTGGAGACCATTCTAAGAGGGTCTATGATAGCTTTTGAAAAAAAAAAAGTGCTGTAATAGAAACCCACCTTTTTTCTCTATGTTCTAATGCTAGATTATATAATTTGATTGTATTACATTAGTCTCTCTTTTGGGGTACTTTTCAATCGTCACAGCTGAAAATAGCATTTCTAGCTGTGAAGGTGCAGATCTTTTGTAATTCTGCCAACCAGGCTAAACTTAATTTCCACACAGCATGTGTGCTGTGTTACACCACAATCGGAAAGTCTGTTTGTTTCTGTCCTAACTGAAGCTGCATTCAGGGAGAGATCTTTGTGCTGCAGAGATTCATGAAGAAACCACTGAGTTTGTGTCTTGTTGGAGCGCTTTATCAAGGGCAGCTCGGGCTCCACAGCACCTGCCAAACATTTAAGACTGTGCCTCATCCAGAATGCAAATGAGGCTGTTTGGGTGTTCGCATATCTTAATTTAGACTACAGTAAGCACTTTTGACTAAAGGTTAACTCAGATTTGAAAGCCAAGCCTGCAGGCAGCTGAGTTTCTGAGTTTTTGAATGATGTTGTATTCACAGGAGAGGCTTGGAGGAGTGTGTGTGCTTCTTGTTTGTGCATCTATGTTTGCATGCATTTACAGTATGTGTGTCTGTGTGTGCATGCATGTGTATATGAGCAGGATGGTGTGACAGAGAAGAAAAAGCTCATTTATCACAGCATGCTCTGGAACCTTCCAGGGGTCAGCCCTGCTGTCCAAGTCTTCTCTAATGAAGAACACGGCTCAGCCAATCAGAGCTTACTTCCAATGAGGCGGCCCCAACCGCCAGCCAATCAAACCTGTAAGGTTCAGCAGAGCGATGGGCAGAATTGATGAGAGGAGTAAGTCCCAGTGAAGGATCACCGTAAGCTGCCTGAGATAACACTGTGCCGGAGCCGAGAAACACTCTGCTCCATGGAAATGCAATAAAGCCTGAACCATATCTCACTGTTGGGTGATGGGTGATAACGGTTCAATAGTGGAGCATGGAAAACAGCCCATTGAAATGCAGTGTGAAATACAGCACCTCCAGAGCTATACATGTAGAGCAATGGAAATGGGATGATGTGTGAATACAAGTGGTCTGCAATATTACGTTTTGGTCCCCGCTTTTCTCTAACAGGACAAAGAATAAGCAGCAGCTGAGGCGATTTGTTAAATGATCGCTGTGGAGGTGCACTGTAGGGCCTCTGCTGCTACTGTGAGGAGAATACAGATTAGTTTACTCTGAGGGTGCATTTTCAAGCATCTTGGTTGAAGAGTCCTACCATAGTAGACTACGTATCCAACACCAGTTTAGAGGAAGCAATGGTAGTATAATGTAAGTTTAGTCATGGCCCACAAGCTCTGTAATTTTGCAATTCTTGGTGTCTTTGTAGCATTGGTACTTTAGTAGTTCTTGCTTGTAAACTGAATATCTGCTGTACTCTGCATACTCTACCACACATAGAGTTGCAAAGTGAGATTAATTATTTGAGACATCCATACTTCAGATAGATAGATAGATAGATAGATAGATAGATTCATGCTCACCGCGATATCTGTATGTTATTACTATCAATTGATCGATCCCAGCTCAGAGTGGAGTCCTTAAATACAGATATTGCGGTGGGCATGAATGACTTCCTGTAGTGGTCCTTATTACCGCAGAGTTGCAGGAACCTCCCACTGAATGTGCTTTGCTGTCTCACCAGTAAGTTGTGCAGGGGATGTGAAACATTGTTCATTATGCTGAGCAGTTTGTGCAACATCCTCCTCTCCACCACCACCTCCAAGGGCTCCAGAGCAGTCCCCAGCACAGAACCAGCCTTCATAATCAGCTTGTTTAGCCTGTCACTGTCCCTGGCCCGGATGCTGCTGCCCCAACAGATGGTTGGAAAGAAAATTGCACTTGCAACAGCAGACTGGTAAATTATGTGCAACATATTGCTGCACACATTAAAGGACACAAGCTTCCTCAAGAAGTAAAGTCTGCTCTGTCCCTTCCTGTAGACAGCATCAGTGTTACACTTACAGTCATCTTACTGTCTGTTGTCAAGATGGACGCCCAGGTATCTGTAGTTCTCCTCTTTCCAAAGGATGGAGATGGTGTTCAACGTAGTGCTGTTCCTCCCGAAGTCCATGACCATCTTCTTTGTCTTGGCCACATTCAAGAGGGGGTGGTTGTTCCCAAACCACGCCACGAAGCGGTCCAGCAGTTGCCTGTACTCAGTAGGGCTGCAACTAACGATTACTTTCATTATTGATTGATCTTCTGATTATTTTTAATGATTAATTGATTCATCGTTTAGTCTATAAAATATAAAAAAGTGGAGGTTATGGAGGTGTCTACCTGCTTCCTCTGGAGCTTCTCTTGTAGCAGTATCGGCTGGATTGTGTTAAAGGCACTAGAGACCTGACTTGACATGAAACTCTCCTGGTTCAATCATCATTACAAAGTGTCATCATTCTCCATAGTTTGAGAAGTACAGTTCATTTTCTGCACAGACAATGTTAGATGACAGTTGGAGCACTTTTAAGGCTTCTCCTGGTTGAATCATAATTACAAAAGATGAGCAACTGTGTGGTAAAATATGTGGTTCTTTTAATAAAAAGACAAAGGTACAAATCTGTAAATATAAACTTCAGGAGCGAAGTCACCTACGATGTCCAAGAAGCATTTTGGTGAGATACATCCACTCACTAAGTGTAAAATCCTAGCTGAAGATAAATATTATGCTTTGTGGAAACCTGATTAAACATTCAGCAGTTTCAATTAGTTCACTTAGAGATTCAGAATCTTTAATGGATCTGATTCTTGCCTCAGACAGGCTTAAAGCCATTCACCATACCAAAGTAATAGAGGAAACAACACAATTTCTCAGATATAATTAAAAACAGATTGCCATATATTAACCTTTTTTAATCTTTTTGTATTTTGTAGTATATCTTGTTTGGAAATGTTATTCTCTTCTTTTTAAACAATTTAAAAATATTTATCTGTTTGTAAATCTGTGGTAAGTGTGTACAGCTGTTTTTTAATTTAAATGTCAGGTGGGTTGCTTTTACACGCACTCAGGGTTTTATCATCCCACCCGGGCATTTCCTTATGTTATTGCATATTGATTTTCTTTTGTTTTATGATGTTTTTATGTTGAGGAAAATTGAGGATATCATCAAAGGAAAAGTTTAAAATGGAATTTGCAGTGGTAAAAAATATATGAGCGATCCCTCCTCTGCTGCTCTTCCTTAGATTTCTATCCACTTTTTAAACGTTTTTTTAATATAAGAATTTATGGTCCAGTGATAGAGGGTCGCAAACTTGCGTTTTTGGGATATGTGAAACAACACAAAAATACAAAGATTTATGGGTATGATGAGGGTGATCTTGACATCTGAGAGCCAGGAGTTCCTAGTGCTCTGAAAGCAGAGAAAATGAAGATAAACCCACCTTCCTTATATTACAATGATTTGTTTAGACCGCCTTCACATTAACGCGTTTTCTCAGGTGTACTTTGATATGATTAATGATTGTTGGTTTGTGGGCCGTGACCAAAGAATATTGAACCGTTGCATCACTTTGCTAGTCTGGCTAAAAGCGTCGGTCAGAGGAAATAAACTTCTCAAGGACTTAAGGTGAGTTGACTTGTAGCAAAAGTGTGTCAGGAGATCAAATTCCAGTGTTTTTCTCACAGAAAACTTGGCCTCATTTTGAAAGGGCTTTTCACGATGAAGGATTTTCAGGCATTACAAATGAGACCTGGAAGTCTCTCTGGTCCATTTGTTTTATTTTTGGTAGTCCTTGTTTTATGCTCCATAATAATTCACAGATTTTAATAAATGACTCACTGACTTGGCTTGCTAGAGTTAGTGTAACCTAATTTCTTTTGTATTTTTGATGTTTATGATCTTACAGGGTTAGTACAAAGTCTCAAAAGGTTGGAAAATTCTTACTTTTAACCATGTTTTCAAGGTTAGGAATATGCTTCAAGTCAAATATAGTCCTTGATTTTCCAAATCTTGTGTTTCATCATCGACACAAACACTCATGTAAACCAAAAATCTTTCAATGTTTGAAATGAAGAGATCCCGTCGTCATATTTGTTTGTTGTCTCCTAGAATTTATACTAACAATTTAGATGTGATGATAAATGCTTCAAGAATCGGCACATTTTTAGTTTAGTTACCTTGAAAGTGCTTGAAAACTATTTCAATTTTACCCTTTAAAGAGCTGTACAAACCCTGATCTTAGTACTTGTGAAGCAGTTGTCTTAAGGACAGTTTAAACCAAAGATTTGCAACTAGACTAAACATTTTTAGATCATTGCAGGGAAAAGTTGAAGAGGTGTAAACTGGTCCACCCACCTGCTGCAACTCAGCTTGTCAAGGAAGTAAGGCATGTCACCTGTTTCAACAGCAAATCAGCTGGAAGCAAAGTCAGTTGATCATCTGGACCCGCTCGTTTTTTTTTGTATTCGCAGTTTCATCAATACTAGAAATGCAACTGTAGCAAGTCAGTCACTTATTCATATTTTAAGATGCTACAAATTATATCTAGCTACGAAAATAAAAGCCTAAAAACCCGGCAGTTAGAACAGAAGTACAAAGAGTTGCTATGGAAACGCTCCACTGTCGATACACTGTTTCAACTGTTGGTGAATGTTTGCTCTGAACTGGCTTTTATAGAAGAAAGCAGGTGAGCCCTTATTATTTGCTAAACCAGGATGCTACTTGTTGTAATGATAGAAGTTCTGAACCAGCAGACTGGATTAGTTTTGCTAATTGCTTGTTCATGGTCTTTTTGGCTTAGAGTAATGTTGGAGTTTGTTGTTGGTTTCCTCCAGAGACAAATAGTTAAACAAATTTTCCTCTCCTGTGTTGTTGTTACATTAGGAGCCTTTCACTGGGTCAGTTTTGTAATGTATGTGTAAACTCAGTTATTGACTGGAGTCCAGAGGTGCTGTCGCCTGCTGATGATGTATGAGGTGAGGTGAAGCGTTCATCAGCGAGTGGGAAGATTACTCCTCCATCTCGAGACACCTCTCTCTCTCTCGCTGCCTCTGTCACCTCCCCAAGTGAGGATCCATCACACGTCACAGTAGCTCTTCTCAGACACTTTTCACCATGCTCTCTTCCTGGGTGTTTATCGATCCCTTTTTTTTCTTTTCTTCCTCCCCCTTGATCAGGGGCTTAGGGGTTATTGGCCCACTGTATCTTCCCATATCAGCAAATGGTAACCCAGTTTGAGTCACAGATTTCGGGGTTACTAAATGATTGTGTGCATTCCATTACCAAAATGGCCAGATCAGAAAACAAATGTTAAAAGTTAATGTGTAGGTACAAGGAGCTCATATTGTGGTTCTCCATAACACAGGGTAACTTCAGGTCTTGAAAAGTCTTAAAAACATAAAAATAAAACGCTAAGTTGAATTTCTAAAAGTTGCTTTGTTCCTCGTAGGTAGCAATGTTAGTTATTTCTTTGTTTAAAGTAGATGGGCAGCCAAGAAAATACAAGGGTTTCATTTGAAAGTACAAACGGGGATAGATAATATCACAAAAAGATAACAAAACACAGTAAACAGACACAAAACACAGGGATCAGGAGCTAAAAGGAAACACTTCATGTTAAAAGCAATAACATTGTTCTGTAAAAACTGATATTAACAGATTTTATGCTATGAAATGTTTCTGTTTTTGTATCCTTTAGGCTGTAGGGAGAAGTTTCACAATTAGAAATTATTATTGACAGTGTGCACACAGTTTCAGTCAGAACCATCATACCTGCAGCAATCACTGATTGATAATAAGTTAGTTTATTTGAAATAAGCAAGAAGATTAATATAAGATTTTTGTGTGTGTACTGCCCTGTCAAGAGTGTGGGCTGTATGCTGCCACAGTGCAAAATATGTCACACATGAACACACAACACGTGACAGATGAACATGCACACACTTCACTTGGAAGTTTACCACATCAGCATTTCTGTAGTCCGGTCCCCCTGGGATAGAGGTCAGCAGACTTGTTGGTCATCAACACAAAATCAAATAGATTACCACTTCATCCAATTTTTAAGTGCGTATCTTTTTATCTTTCGGAGCATGACGAGCCTGTAGTGTGCTCCATTACACTTGTCACTAATCGTGGGAATGGTAGCTTTTGTGGCGGCTTTGCTCAACCACAAATCTCCTGATGCAATCACAGGCCAAGCAGTAGCAAGAAAACCTAATTTCAACCCCAACACCATAAATCATTCTCTTAGTCAGACAACACTTTGAGGCTTTAGAGATAAAGTTTGTCTTTATATCAGGAAAGCAGAAGTTAGTGTAATGTTAATATATGTGAAGTGGAGTACAAGTAGATAGGCTGGAAATTGGTGAAATGGACCTTGAAATTCAAGTCAGTTCAGATTACAAATCTGTCTGGCTGGAAGCCTCTTGCTCCCTCTTGCAGTTTGTTATCACTACTACCTTCTTATCTAATTAAGTGAGGGATATAGCTATGTCCCTAATTAAACCAACACATTGAAGCAGTTTGAGAAATCAAGAAAATCCCAAACTGCAGTAAAGGAAGATGAGAGGAAGCCAAGGACCAAAAAAGTAACTCCTGGACCACATTCAACATTAGATACTGATTATGATTACTGATTATGTCTGATTGTCTCCCTGTGAAAGTGCCTCATACTTATCAATCAATAGTTTATAGTCTATAAAATGTCAAAAAGTTGTGAATAAGGAGCCCAAAGTTTTCAAATTGCTGTCCAAAACCCAAACACTGTCAGTAACTCTCATAATTGACAAAGAAGCAAATTCTCCCATTTAAGAACATGGAACCATCAAATGTTTGACATTTTTGAAATGATTAACCAATTATCAAAATCGTTAGCATTCAATTTTCTTTTTAACTACTAATCAATTAATCAGCTAATCACTGTAGCTCTAGTTTGTTGTGTGGCCAGCAATTTTCTGCCGCTCTGGTGATGTCATTCAGTCGTAACACCTGTGTACGTTGGTCTTATGCTTTGATCCAGAGTGAAATACTCATGGTCCTCAGATCAAAAATCCTCATGACTTTGATGATCCTCTGATTTTTCATCTATAGCGCCACCAACAGGTCAAACTTTACACTTGTTCAAAGTTTAGTTGATTGACAGAATTCTTCTGAAATGTATTTCTGTCAACAATGCTGAGTTAGTAAGCTACTATGTAACACAAGCATGTTAGCATGTAACCTTATGATATCATGCTACCTCTAAGCATGAATGACCACTGTACAGAGGATTATCCCTTTTGATTTTCCGTAACATGGCCTTTCCTCTGTTGCCTCCAACAGGCCCAAAAAAAACAAATCTGTTTCATCCATCCAACAACTTTGTGCTCTAGAGTGTAAATGAGTATTTAAGTCTAAGGGCGGGGTCACTAGCTGACTATCGACGTTTAGTATTTGTAAGCAGGTGACAGCTGCAGCCATAAGCAAGGGGAGAATGATTGCTGAGCTGTGGCCAGTAAACTGATATATTTAGCTAAACCTGCTATCATTTATCGGGTCATATTGCCAACCATTCTACGTACTTTAAGGTCCAAAATGATTTACAATATTACTCAGTGAGATGAAGATTGTTGGTTTTTAAGTAGCCAATAAACACTGAGATTCTAAGAGAAATGTCTTCTTTCTCAAGCTACTGGTGATAAGATAATGTCAAGTAGTCTTTCTATATACAAACTTTTACAAACAGCTCTCTGCAGACTGTACAAACCTCTGTATAGAGCCTCTTTTTAATCTGTGGTTTAAGGCAACTCTGATGCCTTTCCTTTTCTCTAATTTCTCTGCACAAATTGCAGCACAAAACACAATTGCTATAAGTTGTATTTACTCCAAGTTTGCATGTTTGCAAAATTGGCTTTTTTGTTTACACCTCTGCAACTTTTTGGCCATCAAAACGTTTTTGTTATTGAAGGTATACAACAAAGCTCCACGGCAGAACACAACACTAATCTCTGTCTTTTTTTTTTTTTACAAGAGACCACAAAATAGATAAATAAGTGAACTTCTAATTCTTGAGTGATTCCTATAATAGGTCTGAGGTTTTACAATGAGGAGGATGGAGGGTTGAGAGTCTGACGGTTTATTCTCCAACTGAAACAACAAAAGCTGCCGATTTCACCTTCAGCCAGTGAGAAAGAGCTAATCAGTGAAATCAGCCAGTATAGATTGTGGATGCATGTAGACACCTCTCAGACCTTGTTGCCATATAATTACTCTCCCTTAGACAAACATACAGGTATGCTTTTTGCACAATATTACTCATGTGTAAAGAATCTTTTTTTTATCCATGGAGTCATAATTCACTTCTTAGTGATTATTGAGCAATCTGACCATGTAAAACCAGCGCATCTAAATATTAATGAGCATTTTGAAATTCAATTTTTCCACTACAGGCACCTGCAAGACCTCACCAAAGACAAATGATTAAATAGATATGTAAATAAGTGGAGGTGAGGTAAATAGAGTCCGGGAAGGAAGAGGCATGAATAGTGCATGTTCCAAATTGATTTCCGCTTCCCTGCGCTTTAACTCATTTAGACAGCTCAGGGAATACCTTAAGAACCCCTGGCAATCTGTGTGTTTGTTTGTGCATTTAGGTGCATACACGTGTTTGTAGAACATTCAGTGTCCCTATAAGCCCAGGACTTGTGATTATAGGGTTGGACACTGAGAACCGGTTCTTAATCGTAGCTTACACATTTATAAGAAATCAAAGTTTGGAGCTTCTAATTGTTGGTTATGGGTGCGTTAACATAAACGCACATTGATTAGTATTTGTTGGGCTGAAGGGAGCTCTAGACTGTGGCAATAAGCTTCACCAAAGACAGCAGTGATTTGGAAATGTAATTGCTGCACAAATATTACTTCATTCTGGGAGGAAATCTGACAATACAAAGTGCTTCCTGCAGCATGGTATAAAATTGCACACACGTTTTTGATGATGCATCTTTTTTCCTCTCACTTTAGGACTGCTTGTATCATTTGTGATACATATTTCACCCTTAAAGCAATTTTCCTTTTTGGCATCACTTGAATGCATCACTTGAAGCCAGTAAGGTGTTGCACATTGAAAGCAACATTTTTTACACGGGTGGAGCAGGTGATAAATTAAAAAGCGTTAGCAAGTAGTGTTTCAGTGTATCATACAGTACAGAACAGTAGGGACATCTTTCTACATGACGGCTTATTTCGTATTATTCATGTCTTAGTCATCTTTCTTTAAAGACACAATGCAAACACACACATGCACATAGCGTCCCATGGTGAATTCGTCCTCTGCTTTTAACCCATCCAGATATCCCTTCCTCCTTCAGGGGGACAGCTGGAGCAGTGGTCAGCCCTTTCATACAGCGACCGGGGACCAAGTCCAAGTGCTCGTGTCCTGTCTTGGTCAGAGACATGAATCTGTTCTTTTTTTTTATGGAGGAAACCCTTAGTGAGCATGGGGAGAACATGCAAACTCCACACAGAAAGGCCTCTGAGCCACCTCCCATCTTTTACAGCTATCTCATCTACCCCCTATTTCCATCCCATTTTATGATTGAAGACACCATAGCAGATTGAATCAATAAAAAATCATCACTTTCATCTTGAATTTTCATCCCTATCCCAGCTCCTCAGGAGGTTTTACGTGAGAACAGGTGGTCTTGATATTGTCTGCATACTTGATGCAGATGTGCACCATGAAGCGTTTGTTGTCTTACCTTGCAAATAGTTTTAAAAACTGAGACACCAGGCACTGGTTTCACCACAATGAGGTCAGATGTTGGTAGTTAGAAATAAGGTGAATGAATGTAGGTTTCCAGACAAAGTCCTGTGAAGTTTATCAGCAGGAAATCTCCAAACCTGAATGAATATCAAAACCAAATATCAATGTTAGATAAGGCTGAGCCGAAGAACACTAGATTAAAGGGAAATGCTGGTATTTTTAAACCTGGGCCCTATTTATTTATTTATTTTATTCTCACGTAATTTCCGAGCGAGACCTTTCCTTGAGTGAAGAAAACAAAACGCTTTGTCTCTGTAAGGATCCTTTCCATAATGTTAAACACTGAGCCGTTCGCAGATGCTAGCAGAGGCAATCTACTGGACCAGTTACAAAACATTTGTTAAGTATAAGACATTTGGATCCCCAAATTTGTGGAAACATGCTATTGGTGGACACCAGGAAGTGGAATTTAGGTATCTCACTGAAACTAGGAAAGGAAAATAATAAATTCCAATTCTTAAGGGATATTTTTCATGGCCATGGAATCAACTAAAAATTGTAAGTTTAAGTGGGTTTAACAAAAAGTTGAAGAACTGTACAGCATCAACAAACATGTATGCTCATGGAGTTCCTTCTAGTTACATCTGTTGTTTTATCTTCTTTGTTCTCATGGAGAATAGTTTTTCCTTGTGTCCCACGGTGGACAGGCAGACGTGTTTCAGCATACCACTTACTGTGCTGCCTTCTGGTAATTGGGGGTTAGCGGTATGTGTGTGTGATGTAAAGAAGTAGCATTCAGCAGCGGGTGTTGTTGAGGTAGAACACCATACAGCTGACGGAGAAGGTGTGTGTGTGTGTGCTTTTGATGTATCTAGAAGCATCCTCCTCTCTCCCTGTCTATCTTTTCTCTCTACATTTCTATGGCTGTTTTAACTGTGAGCCAGTTACAGAGTGAATAAATGCTAATGAATGGAAATGCTCCATGGTGCATTCATGCTGCAGTGCTGAGAGAGGTGGCAGATATCTGGCTATTTAATAAAGCAACACAGAGAACATCTGGGTCTCCTGTGTTTTCAATTCTTTCTCCTTGTTTTTATAATCTGTTCTGTATGAATGGATGCTACCAGCGAATACAATGCTTAATGTCTGACTTTGATTACATTTCTCAAACTCTTGATGAGTACCTACGTGTGTACACATTTGAAGCCTGTATAGATATGTAAATTTTCTCTAGCACTCAGGCGTGCAGTTTCTTTTCATCTCCCCGCCACAGCTAGATTATTGTGAAATCGACAACATTTTTATAGAATGAGCAGCTCCAATATCTGTGAAGAGTCTTCCTGTGGAGGAATTTTGCATACTTCCAACTGGCAGGGGACCCTGGGGCAAACCCAGAATGCACATCTGGTCTGGAAACACCTAAATCCCCAAGGAAAAGCTCAAGGATATGGCTAGGGAGAAGGATGTCAGGGTTACTTAGCTTTGCTGGCTGCCACTGAGACCTAGACCCAGATAAGTGGCAGAAAACTGATACAGGGATGGATAATATTCACAGTAGACTACAGTTAAGCCAGTTTATTAGAGCAGAGACCGGCTGGAATGGTAAAATTGCCTCTTCTGTTTTTAATTGCTTAGGAACATGCCAAGATGCCAATTTTAGTGTCAGAAGAAGTTTCTGAAGCCAGGAGTCCAGCACCTGGTAATGCACCATCCTATCAGAACTCTTGCAGATAACTCATGGTATTTTTGTGCTATAGAGAATCTTATTTATTGAACTTTTCATTGCACTTTCAGCTCTGTAAAGTGTGCCAGTGTTGTACCATGTGCTGTGTTTCCACCAGAATAATGTGAATATTTGCAGACAGATATGTAGTTATTCTGATGTGAGATTACTTGCTTGTCTTGTAATGATGCATTTACATTAGCATTCTTCACGCAATATCCCATTGGGATAAAGTACTCTGTGTATTCTGACGTAACTGTAACCTCAGAATGAAATGGAGACATCCCGCTGCCGTGATTATTTTTTTGTTTATCTTAAAAATTAATGCAGTAAAATCATCTTGGTCACTGGCGTGGTCCACTGTAGCATTTGTACCTGAGCGGCAACAGTGTTTATTTTTGGTTTATATTATTATTGTGTGTATTTATATGGAAGCGTCTTGCTCATCCCAGCCCCATCCATCATGTTACTACTGTCTTCCCTGTGGAAACCTCCTTCTCTCTATTACTTTTCTCCCTCTTCCACCATCTTCCCATTCTCTTTCTTTTTTACTTATTTTAGCGTCTTACGTGTTATCCTTGTATTTTTCTCTCTTTCGCCTCGTTCTCGCCCCAAGGCATTTCATGTTTCTGAAGGGTTTTCCCTCTTCCATTGATTTCCTGCGAGCCCCTCACTGTGAGCGAGACACTCCAGGCCGCTCACCCCACTGTGCTGATTTACTCAGTCTGTAATAGCATAATGTTTTTGAGACATACCCCCACCCCCCCTTCACACACACACACACACACACCCCTCCTAGTTGTTTTGGCTCATGTCGCGGACTCCTTGTAGCGTGCTGGCAGGACAAGAGCTGGACACCTGGCTGACATATTAACAACATTATGAACCAGCCATGCTCCGACTCCACTGAGACACAACATGGGGCTTCACACATGAACACACACGTATGCTGAGATATTATTTTTGATTGTGAGGAACGTTCAGCGGACAAAATTGACTCCCTTGCCATTTAGGTGTGTTCACACATGCAGCTACAAATAGAAAAGAAGCAGCCAGTCATTTTAAAAGGAAATCTGCAACACGAGGATGCTGTTGGCATCAGAGCTGCAAAGTGACAAGTGGCATGATAATTGGCAATTGAGAAAAGATAACATTTATGCGGATGCTCTATAACGCATAGGGCTGCAAGATTTTACAGGAAAATGCAGCAGAAAACCTCCCAACTGACCAGTCAGCACTAAATATGCAAACAAGCTCACGCTTAGCGGGAATATTGATATTGAGCAGAAAGACTCTCACTATCCATACAGTGGCATGCAAAAGTTTGGGCACCCCTGATCATTTTCAAGATTTTCCTTTATAAATCATTGGTTGTTCGGATCAGCAATTTCAGTTAAATATATCATATAGCAGATAAACACAGTGATATTTGAGAAGT
>JAVQJL010096768.1:0-35927 GCA_036024295.1 Nannoperca obscura
AAAAAAATTGTTTGAGAAAGAAACTTTCCACACTTTTGCTTGCAAACCCTAAACAAGTGATTTGGGTCATGCACTCGCTGAACACTACAGGACAATAATTAGAATCAGAATCAGAACCAGAATCGGGTTTATTGCCAAGTAAGTATTCACATACGAAGAATTTGTTTTGGTGCGTGGGTGCCAACAAGAGCAATATATTAAGAAAAATAAAAAAGATTAAATAAAACCAAAATAGAAAATATACAATAATAATAAAAGATGTGATGCAATGAAACTTCTCAGCTCTATTTGAGCTCATTTTAATACCAGTGTTTTGGCCAAATGCCCTTTTTATTAATTTGGTCTCATTCATACATATTTGTATTAGAATTGGTCTTGAAAATGTATTGTAAACACAAAGTATGTGCATGACTTTTGAAGCACTGTAGATAAGGAAGCTGTAATGAAGGTCATTCTTAAGCATTTTTGATAATAAGGAACTTTTGTCAGGAGTTCCAGCTTGGAACTCTATAAAGTTGATGACAACTGATCGGTTTATATATTTGGATTTATGCATGTATTTTCTTTAACTCGGGCCTCTGTAGATGCACAAAAAAATGCAAAGACTCACTGAAAGGGTTAGGTTCACACTACAACAAAGTGCAGAGTCTGTGGTACTGCGCACTGTAGGTAGAAACCGCCAAGAATGTTACATGTTTCAATACTCCCAATTACTTATGTCAAATCAGAGGCAGTGCCATTCTTCCCATCAGATGTAACCATCAACTTCACAAACGTCTTGCTGTTAACACTCTTTAAAAGATCCATGAAATCATTCATACAAGGCTAAACACAGGAATAAACTGCTAATTGATTCCAATACCCTACCCATCTAACACAAGGCCAGTGCTGTTATAAGGCTATACAGTTAGTAAACTTATTTTGTACCCCTGCAAGCATAACTGCTTCAGGTTCCATTTACAGAAACACAGCTCTCCAAAGACTGCTAATATTGATCTGCCTGCAAATCCTTAGCAACCTTCCTCCAGCTATTTGACTATTTCAGTCTGCTGCCTCAGCTTCTGCAGGTAACTCAGGATTCCTCTGCAGTTTTCTTTGATTAAGCCACGTCCACTGCTTCTACCTACAGCACTATAAGATCCATAAATAGCACATCCCTCCGTTACTATGGCCACAGAATAAAGTCAAGGAGATTAGAAAGCTAGAGGGGGCATCCTATTTACATAGTAAATGTGGCCTTGCTGTTACTGTAAGCCCACCTCTCCACAAGCAGATGAAACTGCTTCTTTTGCAGTTGAGATTCAGTGGCGATCCGTACTCATTACCACCGCTCCGTGGTAGTGATGTTACGTCTAATACAGAAGCCCTGAGGATTGTTTCATTATTCAGAAACACAGATATCTAAATCACTGCGTCGGAGCTCGATTTGGATCTACAAAAGTCAAGACTGATGTCGTTGAAAATGAATGAAAGTGATGAAGTCTAAACCACTACGGCTTCATCATTATAAAGTTCACTGAATTACACACACACACACACACACACATACACACATTTGATGTAATGAAGACCAGTTTGGTTTGCCAAAATGATACTTATTGTGGGAGGGATGACTGCATGTGTCAAAGCTAACCTTCATCGGATCATTCACCTCATAACAGAATAAACTCGAAGCTGGCATTAATCTAACTATATTCATGATTCCTTGTTATGTCAGCCAGAACTGAAAAATGTCCCTTTTTTTTTTTGTTGCTTTCCTTCAACTGGCTCTTGCACACAGAAAATATAAAATTCTGTAAAAGCAAAGTCTTAAATCCTGTTCAGTTGAGCTAATTCTACCTCAGCAGTCCAGGGCCATCAGTCACGATTCACTGCAGGCACAGTAACCAAGCAACAGGACAG
Organism: Nannoperca obscura; assembly: GCA_036024295.1. NCBI lineage: Eukaryota > Metazoa > Chordata > Actinopteri > Centrarchiformes > Percichthyidae > Nannoperca > Nannoperca obscura. The sequence goes on from JAVQJL010096768.1 coordinate 1,903, forward strand.
CTTGTGGTGTTCATTGCTGGCAATAACTCCCAGGTAGACCCCTATGTCTTGCGCAGGATGTCTGCAAATCCCACTTTGATTAAAGTGTAGTGTTGTTCAATTTAACCTTATTCTGTTATTATGAACAACTGATGTTCTGTTTTGGGTCTGCAACACCAAGGCCTTAATTCCAATAGTATGAGCTTTCCTTGGGCAGGCAAATAAAAGCGATGACTGAAACTGAAACGTCTGTATTTTTGGTAAGGTTAAGATGAACACGTTTCAAATTTAGCGAAAGATGTGCACTTCATCAAAGCTGTATGACTCCACTCCATGACCTTACAGAGACGGGAAGAGAAAGGAGAGGACCTGGGGCTGAAAGGAAACTGGGAGTCCTGGTAAGATTCAAAGTTATAGTCAGAGAGCTATACTGTACTGTATTTATGTCTAACTTTTTATTCTACAACTAAATTACTTTTTAATCCCTCACCTTTGATACTGCGTTGACAAGCACAACACTACGGACTAATAAAGCTATGTGCACGAGTCCGCTGGGACTCTTAAGCTTGTCATCAATGTCTTGTCTCTCAATTTGTTTTATAATTAAGTGTGAGGTCTTGGTCTAGTCTGTCATAGTGTCAGACAGCTGTTGTTTCATCTCTTCAACATTTTTTTGCAAATTTAAGCACAATGTTAATATGTTTAAGCTCACAGCCTCGCATTCCTTTAAATAGACCATTACATACCTTACACACCTGCTCTTGTTCACAGTAAGAAGATCTATGCCACATTCGGTCGGGGAATCTCGATGTGATGACTCCTAAGGTAGACTTCAGCTTGGGTGTTCCCAAGGTGTGACACAAATCAGACACTAAATAATGGCATACAAATTCTGATCATCCAAATACACTGGAACATACTGAGAATAACAAGATAACATTTGTAAGTATCAGCTATTGGCAGTCATCATTATGACTATGATGTTGATACGTTGTTCTCGTGGCCAGGTACTTATGGCACTACACTGGAAAGTAGCTGGAGCTCGTCTGTTCTGTTTCACCAGTGTCTGCATGTCTTTGTCTGTGACAGAGAAATGTTTTCTTTCACTACAAATTACTTTTAGGTCAAGTTTGTTTTATTTTTGGTACTTTTTGTTTTTAGAGTAATTCAAAATACATGTGCAACCTATCTGGTATTGTTAGTGTCATTACACAGTCAGGCAGACAGTTCCTTGAAGAGCTTCACTAATTACATTCAGCAGCCAATGTTGATACATAGAACATGAGGGCCCTGTAAAGGAGTAAGGGAAACTAAAGTCAATCACAGCAGCAACACAGCAGGCAAACTAAGAATCTATTCCCACAAATAAAAAAGAAAAGATATGCCTGCTCAAATCAAACAGAATAATTGGCACTGTCAGACTTTGTTCTTGCATTTTTTCAGAACAAGAATGAGGCCATGTAGTCTGAAAAGCCATGTCCAGAAATGCTAAATAATGCACTGTTCCTCTAGCTGGCATGAAGAGAGACCCGCTGTTTTCATTGGAGGAAAAAATAAACCTGGCTAATTGACATGCGTTTTTCATGCTGTGCTAAATTAATTATTTATGGAGGTGAGGCGCAAGCAGGGCTCAGAAGACAGTGAAACCTTGTGGGATGAGTTACATAGTTGGTGAAGGCTGATTGTCATGTGTGCACATGTGAACAAAGGGATGTTAAAAGCCCATTTTGTTCAAAAATAGGTATATTCAAACAAATGTGTAGTTTTACTTTTGAAAAAAAAACTTTTGCATTAATTTTCATTTACAAAACAGTATAGATTTATATAAAAAATATATATAATTAGATCTTCTGCCAGCATACACACACACACACACACACACACACAAATTAACGCATACTTCCAGCTGCCAGGAAATGTTCTTAATGCTTCACAGAGCGTCCGCTCCTCATCTGTACTGTTCTAGTGTGCTGTAAATACCATTCTGACAGCAAGATACCACCCCATTAGCTGTAGTAGTATCTCATGCCAATAGTGATTGTGCAGAATAATTGTTTCCCAGGCCATCAAACTCGTTGAGTTGCCATCTGTAAAGAAATGATTACCATAATGTATTTCCATGCTGCTACAACACCTATTGTTTGACAGCCTCCATTCACCTCATGCGTTTTAGAATAATTTACAGTGAGCTATCCTGTCTCCAATAATAGATTGACTTCACACATATGTAAACCTGAATGCCATGCAATTGAGAAAAAAAAAAAGGTTTTCTAGTGCTTCCATCTTGTCAATCATGTTAACGTTTACATGTAAGCCAGTCGGTTGGCTCATTAGCCTTCTGCTGATGATTTGGCATATTGTGACTGATGGATCTGATATATCAGTTTACTGGTTTGATGGCCACCATAGTGTGTGCCTTTGTTAGCTACATATCAAAGTTAATGTAACGGTGATTAAAATATTTAATATTCAACTGGTTTGTTCCATTTATTAATATATATATGGAGCATTATTTTATTTTTTTAAGTCAGTAGCCACCTGCTAAGTGGGTAAATGGATGTACCACTTAATTTGATAGGACACAGAAATACTAAATATGTACGTAATAAAGTGGTATTGGTTATTTGCCATTTAACTACACATTCAAAAAGTGATCAGTAGTCACAGATAAACAGTGTATCCTCAAATATTTTACTTATGTGTAATTATGAAGGATTTTTACTTCACGCAAGTATTTCAATTTTCTGTTTTCTCCACTACATTTGAGTAGGGTCGGCCATTTACGCCACAGTAATTATCTGATGGTTGAAATTAAGATTTCACTGTTGAGATTAAACTGTACTAATATAGCTAATATTAATTCCACCTCAGCCAGCTACAACATTGAAATGCTCCTTAGACATTTATGCATCAGTAAAAATAATCCAATAATGAACTATTTAATGATCTAACACTGACATGGCCATTTTGTTGCAGAATGAATACTTTTACTAGTAATAAAATATATAAAACAATGAATTAATGTAACCACTACATCCAATTTCAGATTATCACAGGCACAACGAGTGTCTCTTAAATTATGATTATCAGATGATGGTTGGTTTAAATTCTAGGATATCTGAGTCATACCAACGACGGAACTTAGCCTTGCATACTAATTGTTCTACACCTGAATCACATTAAATCTCCATATGTGTAAGCTTTCTTGATGATCCCATTTAAATTACAACTTTCATTTACTTCCTTGTTAACGTACAATTAGGAACACTTTGCGAGAGAAACGGCAGTGATGGCAAATTTCCCTTTGTTATGTTTTTACCCAGGTTCCAATGGAGGACTTTGAGAATGAGGAATTTAAAGAGGATGTTTTGCAATCACCATAACAAAACTTTCACTAGGCTCAATCAGACCTATTGTTTAGTAGGGAGGGGGTGGAAATTAAATGCCGTTGTGGATTGGTGTTGGTATTCCGGGGATGAAGGGAAGATTTCCCTGCTTGGCCCGTGAAGGTTGTAACTCAGGCTTTGCCTAGAATGCCAAAGATAAGGTGTGCCGTCCCCCAAGACACACTGACACAACTGTGCAGCAAAGAGAAAACCTGCGTAGTCTGTTAAAACCCACAGAAAAGCTCTCCAACATGCACCAGGGAAAGCTCTACTCACAGTACAGTAGGATTATGTTTTAAAGCCTCTAACCATTCTGCACTTCAGCATGGGTTTACTAGTACATTTAGCAATTAGAGAAGATCTTGAGCAATTCACAGAGCTGGGAGGGGTCGTACTATACACCTATAATGACAGTGGTGCTTCGAATATTCCAAATGAATAGCTGCTTGTCACCACCATAATTTGGTCTGACTTTGACTTCAATAATATCTGACTGTTCTGAAATCACACATCACACTTACATTGAGGCTGCTTTAGCCAGCATTCGGTAACTTTACAGAAAACAGTACAGATGATAATAATACAGATTTGCTAGCCATATAAGTGATATCATGACATGTTGCCCTCAGAGAAAAACCATATAAAGTCAAAAACATGATTTTCTGTTGATCTACTGTTTACTTAGTGCAGGTATTGATATTTAGCTAAACATTGTTAGCCAGGCAACATTGCCAAGCTGTCGTTACACGCCTGCTAATGATAACCACCACTCATAGAAAAGAAAGAAAAAATGATTACACTAATATATGAGTAGTGGTGTTACCTCAATTGGTATTTGTGGATGGGAAGCCTCACTGAATTATCATTGCTGCCGCATTAACAACATCAACATGAACATGAGGTCTGGTTATTCATACATAAATAATATAATTCTAATATCATTTTGTCCAGGTTTACAAATGTCTTTCCTCATGTCTCCGAGTTTTAATTTTCACTAATTTCCACCACCATTTGCGACAGCTTGATAATCATCTGCATTGGAAGTAACTAAGTACATTTACTCAAATAGAGTACTTAAGTACATTTTGAGGTACTTGAGTATGTCTATTGTATTTTACTTTATACTTCTACTCTATTACATTTTACAGGGTATTGTACCTTTTCTCCACTACAATTATTTGACAACTACTACTAATTTACAGATTAAGATTAAATACATTTTCAAATACAACTGGAACAATTTCTTTAATGCAGATTTCTTTTGAATTCTACACCAGCGGCAATTGTGTCATCTTCCTTTTTGGCTATTGTTGATAAATGTGAGTAAAGTCAAACTCTGAACAGAGACTGACACAACAAAAGCACATTATACAAAGAAGAATCACTTAAGCCACATTTCCAAAGGAACCAGTGGTCTCAAAGCAACTCATCTCCTGCCACTTTGCCTTAACTGACACAGACACGTGGCCCAGGCAAAAAGAAGGTCCTCAAAAACAGAATCAAAAAAGACTCATGAAAATGACAGATTTTGGTGGATTATTAGGCTCATCAAAAGCTCCCACCAAGCGGGGCCTCTGTGTTTTATCCTTGCTGTCTTTCTTCGGCCCTGGGGTACAGATCTGCACAGACGAGTGCAGAGTGAGTTCCTTACAGTGTGGGACTTTACGACAAGCTGCAGGAACAGAGCTGGCATACTTGCAGCTAATTAGAGATGTGTAGGAACAATGGCTCCGTGCTGCTCACATCACCATACAGCTCCTCGTAGACATATGGAGGAAAACTTCTGACTTATTAGGCAGTTGTAGAAGTCAGACTCACATTGCCTATTAATAATAACAACAACATTGTAAAACATTTGAAGTCATTCAGCAAAAGGCATATTGGAGGATAAGCCTGAGCCTAGTATGACATGACTCTGAAATTGATTGATGCGGTTTATATTCAGAGGCCAACTAGGAGAGGGTTACATAAGAAGAAAGCTTAGAGCTCATTCTAAACTCTGCAAATGTTTTGTATGAAGAAAGCAAGATGAACTAATTTAAAGACGAGTGTAGGTCTCTCCAGTGTGTTCACAACAACACGACATTAAACATTTAACATTGGCTCTGTTGCATAAGCTCATTAGATATGAATCTAGGCCAAGTAAATATTTCACCATAGGCTACTGTTAAGTCTGATCCTTAGCCTCTCTGTTTTTAAGCCACATTGAAACTATCCCTCTACCTCTGTTGGTAAGGCTGGTATTACTCTAAAAAAGTCTAAAAACCCTAAAATGCATTGCCATTTTTAAACCAGACCACACTAAGCATCTTTACAGTTTATTATTATTGATTCACAACATCTACCGATTCAATTTGCCTCTGTCTTAGCTCATGACAGAAACAGCAATGCCATCTTCTCTTTGCTGTCCAGTGTCTTCCACTTGATTATGAAAGCTTAAGTGCTAAACAGTGAGCGGGGTAGTCTGTTCTCTGATACAATGCCAAGTGCTGCAGTTGTAAATAAGCTTAGATTTCTGGCTAATGACAGGGTACAGAGTTGCATTAGTCGAAGTGAGATGATATAAAAAAAAAAAATTAAAATTACCTTTTTTTTTTTCTAGGTGTGTAAAGCATAGCACGAAATAGATTCCGGACAACTGAAAGTAGAGTAAGTTTCAACTCTCTTTTTATAAACATAATAAAGACTCACCAAGAACACCAAGGTCTTTTATAAATTCAGCGTGTCTGTATTCTTATGTGCTTCTCGGACAGTCGCCTAGAACCCCCTCCACCACACTGCTCCTACACTGGAACTGACGTTGGAACCAACGAGCATGCCCTTATCACGCAGGCCAGGTGTGTGGGGGTTAGAAAATAATGTAGGCAGGGTTTCAACTTCTTTCCTAAGCTTTCTTTTTCAGTCTTTACACAACCACCATAACTTTCAGTATGTACAAATAAGTGCAACACTATGATTGCCTTCTACGGTTAGTCAAAAAAAAAAATCTGTAAAAATGGGAGCTCAAGAAGACAAAAACATACTTTGCCCTTTGAATCTAATTTCTTTTTTAATTGTAAATCTCTGATACAACTTTTCTGCATGTACATATAATATCATGTGTTTACATTTGACACTGTCTCGTGTTTTTCATTGTATCATTTGCTTTCTAGTCAAACCAACATGGATGAACACAAGAAACACTCACATGCAATTTCAAAAGAACTCTTCCACTTACAGTAACATGATATTTTGGTAGTCTCTCCACTACTCAATGCCCCCTGCTCACATCAACCTCCCCTCTGCTGTCCTCCCTTGCAGAGATGCTCTGCTTGCAGTTAATGAGTGTGGACATCTCTTCAGAGCAGAAATATGCAGAGCCCACTTTCTTCCACTGTGGCCGATTTCCCCCTATGGAGAGGCTTTGAATTGACTCTCAGCAGCCACCATTGCAAAGGTCAACTGGAGAATTAGTTATGCACAACTATTAGAATATGTACTGTATAAGGCAGGGGCAACACAATGATGTGCAATAATGTGCATGGGGTTTAATCAGTAGTATTATAATTAAAATTTTACCGTATATATGGTATTAAAGCTAGGCCACTGTCAGGAAACACATGAGTATGCAGTTTGGGTTGCACCATCCTCCAAGCCTTATATCAAGTTGCTTTCATGTGGTGTTGGAGTGTAGTTCCTGACTGGGAAAGTTCATGTGAACACCCCCTCAAATGTTGGTTTTACTCGACTTTCCCAAAGTTGACGTCCTATACACAAAAACATGGCGGATGAAAGTACATGTTCGGTGGATATTAAGAACGTTTTTATTAATTCATGTATTGCATATAAATGTTTTGCTCAAATGTAATTTGTAATGTGGTATTAGTCGTAACAGTTAGTTGATATCCATGTAGACTGACCTAGTTAGAAAAGTTATTATTATTAGCATTAACCTAATAAGTCAGGTAAAGCCATATTTTTTTTTTAGGGAATGTACTGGTGCAGCAACAAATCTGGGACTCTCAGGCAACCCATCATCCAAATAACAGTTTGACAATGTATAGCCTACCAAAGAGAAGGGGACCCCTGGAAACAGCTATCAGCATGTTATTTAAACGCTCTGAGCAATTAAATACAACACACATGAACACACCGAAGTCGGCCGAATGAATTCCCAATCAAAAAATGGGACCTTCCAAGGAGCAGGTGCATTTTATCAGGGTTCCAATTGTGCTGTATGTGTGAATGTGTAAAACAGGAAAGTATGATAGCTGCAGACTCACTGACCTGGGTCTGTGTCTGTGTAGAGAACTCAGCTGTTAAGCTCTTAAGTTTGCAGATGTATGTAATTATAGGGACTCTTCTTTTCCCTGGGTAGTCAGTGTGGGGAGAGCTGTCTGTGGTGATGGCTTAAATGATCAAATTAAACAACATTCAATAATTATGAGCTGCATTCAGTAAAGGCCTAGTGTAATCCACTGGAAGGCAACAAATGATGTAGGATGTGCTTACAATAATTTGCTGGGAGGAAGCTCTGATCTTGATAGCATAGTAACACACAGTATTGATTAACTGCCCTATGGGCAATTAGCCAACACTCCTTAATCTAACTGCACATGTAGCAGTACCCACTGTGTTGGTAATTTTCATTCATTAGTTGGAAAATTTTAATCGGCATCCCTACAAGCTACAGGAGCAGGCTGCGTAGTTTTCAATTTCACAAGTCATATGACCGGGTCAAAGAATCCTGTCATGAATGTTTCAGAGACCTTCGGATAAGAGCTGAGTTTATTCAAGTGAAGATCGACCCACTTCTCGAGTACAGACCATTATAAACACAATACAACTTTGTGGTGGAAAGTATCCTTTTCGAAACTTCAATAAAAGTTGAGAAGAAACAGGTTCACACAAAGAGATAAGCTGTAGTTTTGGTTCGAAAGAAGGAGTAAAAACCAGAAAAAGTCAGTCTAACAGGCTTCAAACATGACATTTCCCTGATTGTTTCAATTCACCTTGATGTTGCTGCTGCCATTCAGTAGGTGTTGGGCCATTCTGTATCCCTGCATCTCAAAAATCTCAGATATTCTGATTCCTCTGCAACCTCAGAAGTTAATTTCGGGAAATAAATTAAAAAAATGGACTGTGGAAATACACGAGGAGAAGTGTGTGAGTACTTTAAAAGACGGAGCTGTGCCGTCTTGTGCAAAAACCTTTCTTCTTACATTGAGACATTGTGTTTCTCTTGTAAAAAATATTCGTACTATACCAAAAATGTCACTCAAGTTAAAGTATGCAAGTATTATTAGCAAAATGTCCAGAAAGTAAAAGTACTCATAATGCAGAAAAATGACCCCTGAAAGGAAATGAGATTAAAGCAATACTTCTGCACATTTTACACCTTACACACTCTGAATGAACAGCATTATTGGGCTGTTCTAAATTTCTCCAACTGATCACAAACCCTCCATTAGGGTTGTTTGAATTTTGAATGAAAGAGTTATTCATTTTGTTCCTCATTAAACTGTTAAAATTACAGCTTAATGTGTTTAGGTCCATGCCACACACTCCAGCTATCATTTAAAAGGAGTGCTCAGGCTCAGGCTCGTTGTTTATGGTTTTGTATGTCCCGCTAAAAGCTAGTCAAGCACAGCTAAAGGTGGGCCCATACTCCATATTTATGAAATTGGCTCCGTGTGAAATTGGTTTTTGGCTAATGGATCCCTGCATGGTTGCTCCGCCTGATACCTCTGCCTCAGCTTATCGGCGCTGGAGTCACACTGAGGAGAGAGACAGAACAGGAAAAAGGACAAATAAAAAGCTACAAAAAAAATTATGCTAAAATTTTAAAAGGAAAAGTGAGAATATGCTAACTTTAATGAGAGAAAGAAATCTACAGCTATGAGCTTCTTACACCTTTATATATTTGTGTTACATATCTAGTTGTTTGTAGATAAAAGCTTTCAGCTGAGTGTACATTTGCCTGTTCCAACATATTAATACAAATGTCAACTGAAGTAGTGTCTAACAGGACAAACGGGGAAATCTAAAGTAAAACCCTTAACTCTCACTTCATGAACCTCCACTACATACCTCTCTCTCTCTCTCACACACACTATCACTCCTGAGGACCAATCAGATGGCTAACGAGGCTGAGGTGGCTCAGTGCAGTGTGATACTGAAAGTCATCTCAGATTAAGAGAGAAAAGAAAGTGGCAGGAATTGCTGGACTAACCTGCCTCTCACTTTTCAAAGCTATGCATCATTAAACAAGAAATAGAAGAATTTTCAGCATTGTTGAGTCAACAACCTCCTGAAAGGTCATAACTAGGGGTTAGATTAGTGCATTTCTATATATAGATATTGGGCTCTTTTCCTAAAAATCTCACGTCGTTCTTTCATGTTGTGGCTTTGGTGTCCGCACTCATTTTCTCAAAATCCTTCGTGCTGCCTGACTGGACTGGGGGTGTAAACCCTTCCCAGTGGGTCCTGAGGCTGATTTGGGGTTTGTGCAAAGTGATAAAGGCTAACAAGAGCAGGCACAATGAGGATACCACAGAATCCTTGTAAAATGTTGGCAAATGCAATGCTGCTACAGACTGATGTTTTCTATGTTGCATCAACAACTAACATTGGCAAACATTTGCATCAGTAAGTTGCTTACCAGTCCAGCAAATCTACTGCCAACTCTGCATTAGTATTGTTAACTCAAAATCCACAGATCCTTTTCAAAGTCTTTCTGCACTGATGTCCACTCTGGTGTTGAGGGAATTAAAGTAAGTGCAGAGTGTATTGTGGGGTAGTTCATGAAGCCTGACACACAGAAGGCTTAAAATCGCATCAACCATCGAAGCAATAGAACTGGTTGATATTCATCAGTAACAAAGCAACCCCCAGTTAGTAACCACTATGATCATTATGTTCAAAGCGCCAACAAGTTACAGTGCACCTTTGACACCTTTTAGTTAGTAATAGCACAAGGTAGGGGCTGAGCATTGAGCATTGCCTGTCAAATTTAAAAAAGCACAATGCCCATTTCCTTGAAATGATGTATTTGGTCAGTTGTTTTTAGTGCAGGCAGTACGTTATTGTTAGATTTTGATCTGTTTTCACATGTGACATGATAGCCTAACTATTCTGTTTTTAGTCAGAAAAGTGGTGGCAAAGATCTCTTTGTACCTTCTCTCATTTTAGGGAAGGCACGGAGGGAGGGAGGGGGAGGGGAGGGGGATGGATGGATGGATGAAGGTTGGCTGGAGCTGTCAGTCTCCTCTCTCTCCTGTCTCTCCTCATCCATCCTTGCCAGGCTGACAGCAGTCTTCCAAGCAGAACATCTCCTGCCTGCCTGCCTGCCAGGTAATTTATATTCCCTACCTGCATAGCCACCACCACCACCACCGACACAACGAAACAGACATGCAGGGAGGGACTGGTAAGAGAGGAGAATAGAAAAGCAAGAAGGGTGATACTAAATAAGGGAAAGAGAAGAGACAGAGTGAGAGCAACTTGGATGGCAACATGCAATGGTGAAAGTGCTGGATAGTTCATGTTATTGATAATTCATTTATTAATAATTAAAAAGTCTCTTTTAGCATACATTTTGGTGTGAGGATACAAAACAGACTTTACACAGTCTTTTAGAGTTTAATGCCATCCATGCCAAGGTACAATCAATTCCCCATGAAATACTGATGATGATGAATAATATATAGGTGGAGGATAGATGGTTTATTTTGTGTTATCGTATTGCTTTGCCAAACGCACATACCACCATACGCACCATGTTTTCATTGTTCCAGGCAGGAGTTACACTGTCACAGCTCCATCCTCCCCATTCAGTGATTCACATAAATCAAAAAAGCAGTCAAAATCTCACCCTGGTCACTACATGTTCCAACTTTTGCTCTCTGGAAGGCTCTACAGGTTTCTGTCCATCAAAACAGCCTGTTTCAGTTTTTTTTTCCTTCTACAATATGATTTTAAACTCTACCTCCCCAACTCCAGGATATACCCCTGCATTTATGCAACATGTTCTGAACATGCAGAAGCAACTTCCTCTGTCTACCTTAGAATAGCGTGAATTATTAACTGTATGATATCATATATTGATGTCTGTTTATGTGTAATGTTGTTGAGAACTGTATCTTTATATTCTGTACTTCCACTGACGCTGGATGTGTGGTCATTAAGTAGCTGTTGTGTTCGGCAGTCTTAACCAGCGGTTTCCTGCAGCAACATTTGAACAGTGGGGTTTCTTTCTTTTAGGTTTTTGTATCAAATTAGTAACTGACCACCAGAGTGAATTTAATTAATTCTGGGCTAGAAAATAGCTTTACTCTGTTCTTTTTACCAAGTGCAGTATGAATTGAGAACTAGCAAGGAAACCTGTCTACTGTACATGTACAAGTTGCTTTGGACACATTATCCCATGTAATGCAATGTATCCTCAGATATCCTGAATTACCACAAGCCACTGATAAAACAGCAATGAGATTCCTGATGCCAAGTAGGTAATGATTTGTTCAAAACATTCTAAATTAAAGATTTTACATGTTCTCTTGGTACACAAGTCTAGTGCAAGTTTACACCACAGTTTGATTGTTTTTTGCTGACCATGTATTTTGAGAGAGGATAGGACCTTTGGAATGAAATCTTATGCAATCTGAAATTATCTTAAAAGGTAAACTGCGGAGTCTTTGACCTCTAGTAGCTCTATGGAGCAGTTTTCCTATGAATGGTATGGTGTCAGATTTCTCCCAAAAGTCGCGAACGTGATAAAATATGCTCACGAGCAAATCCTATTATTTCACATGTGCAGATATTAACTGCCACACAACAAACTCCACGCGCATAAATTCAACAACTAACTAAACATAGCAATAGGCAAAGAACTGCACCAGTGTGTACAGAACTAAGCAGCACGCACACAAAGCAGCCACCACTCGCAACAGAGTTTTTACTCAGCGAGTGCTGGAGGGCAGACACGCTCTCGCAGGTTAACTCTGCCCTCAAAGTTGAATTCTGTTCGCTCAAATCTGCCTGCATTTTGACAATTTGGGGGCGGAATGCAAAGGAGGCACAGGCCCTTTTATGATTGGTCACTTTCAACACGATGACGCACGACCTCCTTGGAGCTTCTGTTCTGTGCTCAGCTCTGGCTTTGTACCCTAGAAACCCACCCTTAGGTGTATTTTCCAAAAAACTATACATTTTGTGTGACTAAATTCAGGGGAACATTAGCTAGCTAACAGTGGCAAAACACGTTCGGTCTACCTGATGATGTGTCGTGATTGGCTTCACAAAAAAATGTGAAGAGATTTCAAACTTAAAAAAAAAAAAAAACGGCTTTGCAAATATTTAATTAGGAAGAAAGTACATTATTCACATTTGTTAGAGATCAAGGATGCACCAGTGCATTTTGGTAAGTAACACTTCATCTAAAGAGAACCTTTAAGGCACATCCACATTGATGTTAGCTTTCAGCTTGTTGGTTAGCTTCATTTAGACCACCTGACAATCAGGCCGTGGTATTACTTAACCTAACCAAAGTCATCCTGCCGATAGTGAAGTCAGATCAAAAAATGCTGATAGGTGTCATTTTGGAAGGCAATGATAATCAATATGCTGGAGGAATTGTGTTGTACGCATTCTTTAGATTAAACTTACAAAAAAAAAAAAACTCTTGACATTTTCTCTTCAGAGCATGACTAGCATAACACCTGTGCTGTAATCCGAGCTGCCGCTTTTAGAAATTAGAATCCTCACGAGAGTCTCTCTCTCTCTCTCTCATTCCTTTTCTCTCTGCTTTTTCTGTTTCCCCTCCATGTCACAGTATTCATCTTTTGTGATTCAGGAGACATCACAAAGAAATCTCAGCCATCGGATGAGGACAGATTGTGGGCCTCTGTAGCGTAGCGTAACCCATAGGTGATTGGATTGAGAATGATTCCCTCTAATGACGAGGCCGGCTCAAGGCTGTTAGTGGTAATGAGAACACGGTACGTGCACAGAACCAGACACTGCTTTGCCTCCCAATGCACCACTGGAGGCCAGGAAACACACACACACACATAGATACACGTACAGACCCTGATAGGACAAGAGCACACAGGTGCACACTGGCAAGATGTACCTCACTAAACATTTAGTACTCAAGTGAAGCAAGGAAACACACCTCTGAGGCAAAGGGTTCATGGCATGGTAAAGATTAACCTGTTTTAATGCAGAAATAAAATGAATACAATAAACTGCATTATATTTATGTTTTGGCTTGGCTTGTAAGAAAATGCTTCAAAAAATTTGTGAAGGACATTTACTTGTACCTACTAGTGGCTGCTTCTCTGCCTTGAATCAGCCCCATGGTGTTGGCAGGAGATTGGCATGGCTCCACTCTTGTGCCTAGCGCCACTAACTGGCACATACCGTTGGTGTGTAGCAACCCACCTACCAGGCACACATGTTACATGTATGTTGCCAAGAACGGCATTTCCGCACCCCTGCTGCACATAGTGTGAACGCAGCAGAGCGTCCCTCTGTCTACCTGCGTGTCCACTCCCCCAATCCCACATGCACACAATGTAACACACACCTGCAAGTCACCAATGTGCATGCACACTTACTCACACACAAGGAAACCCTACCAAACCCAAGCCCAGATTCATGCAGGTATAGCAGGCCACTTAAAAACAAACTGACAGATGCTGGTGTGCAGGCGCATGCACATACACACACGAGGGCATGCAAATAAACTCTCACTCGCCCACACACACACACACACACACACACGCACACGCATTCACAATCACACACATAACAGCAGGCAGATTGTGTACCGTAGTATTGGGAGCCTAACCAAATGATGCATGGCTGTGGTTCTGTAATCATAAAACTCATCCGCTGTCCCTTGTGTGGGAGTCACAGCAGAGTATGTGAAGTAGTAGTACTTCAGATGCAGTGCGTAATGACAGACCGCCAGCTGCTCAATGGAATGCTCAATGGAGCTGATCAGTGCTGAGTGTGATCATGAAGCTCCCCGTATACCTGCTATTCCTATGTCCACTGGCAGGGAGACGACCACTGGTAGCAGTCAAGCAGGTCGTTCCAGTCTCCAGAGCCGAGCGAAAGGACAGATGCTGATCTCTTCATAAGCACTTGAACGTTCTATAGCTTTGTTTTCAGGGAATACGATTTCATGTACACTCTTGTTCAGCAGTTTTGGTCCTTAGACTAAATGCACTTGAGGAGTTGTCTGGTAAAGTTGTCTACACCATTTCTGATTCCTTCTCATAACTTTTACAAACTAGCAGTAGTAGCACATTTAAATGGGCCTGGTATGGAAATATATCATAATTTGATATATTTAGAGACGGAGAAAAGCACAGAGAAAACTGTTAGACCAAAATCTTCCACAGCGGGGGAGCACTTCACTTTAAATAACATGTAAAAAGGTGTTACCTGCAAACGGTGTAAAAACAAAACTTTCATGGCACAGCAGCACCACAGTGACACGAGAACATATCAAACGTTGCAGTCGTAATGGATGAAGGGGGCTTAACAGCAGGGTCAGTTACTACAAAATCTTAATTAAACGACCCATGGCATTTAATGCGTTTTGCGTCTCACAGCAGGCTTCCCGTTTATCTAATAGCTGTTGTTTGGTCTGCCTGTTGTTAAAGCTATTTGATGTAGCAAAGCCTGTTAACACTTAGTTTGTGATTTACATTTCTTTTATCATTTATTATTATAACAGCTCAGTTCCATTTAAGCAAAGTTCCTGTAGAAAGAGAGAGTTTGTGAGTGAGTGAGTGAGAGAGAATCTACCCTGTTGTTAATGATTGGCCTATTTTATGTGAAATAAAGCCTGTTAACACTTTAACACTTTAGAACTAACATGTTTATTTTTTTTAATAATCTATTATTAACAGCTCAGGTCTATTCAAGCAACCTAAAAAATTTTTTTGGTGCAAAACATACATATCTTTATCTCCATGTTGTTCTGGGGTTTTGGTTTGATTGTGTCATATTTTAAAAAAATACATAAAATGACGGGAATACATTTAGCACATTTTTATCTAAATTGAAATATACGTCTAACATTTCCACATCATAATTTGTGTTTATTTATATATAATATATAAATCTCTTATTAGGATTTCTGTTTACTTTGTGGCATCCATTGTTTGTGTTGAACTCTGCCTTTACATCAGATTTTACACACGTTTTACAACTACTAAAATCTCACCTCCCCATGACCATCCTCGGAGAGGGAGAGTGTTGAATGTGCCCTAAAACCAGCAGGCGGAGCTATTGCAGCTCATCTGAACTCAAAAAGAGCCCATTGGACAGAAGATGACATAAGAGTTGTGCAAAAGACTAATTACAGACACACAGCGGGTTAAAGTCAGCAGCATATGCTGTAGATGGGACTGAAAACTGTTTCTTTAAAGTGTTGTATACACATACACACACACACACACACACACACACACACACACGCATGTGCACAAAAACGGTATAGGCATTTAAACTTTAACTATGTAACAATATGAATCAATGGCATCTAAAAAAAAAACTAGTGATTCAAAGAAAAAGAAAAAAAGAGTAGAAAGATTTCAAAACATCAGTCTGCGTTGTGCCTCGTTCCTCAAGTCAGCTCCGGGTGTGCGCCACAGATGATTGAATTAATTCACAATTATGAGCGCTCCTTATCATCCATTTACCTGCTGTGACAATGATGAGCAGGGGATAATGCTACTACCCATAGTCATATTTAGTAAACATATGATGAATGCATAATGAGACAAACTGCTACAACAAAACTGATCTCAGCGTGTCGCCATCCTAATCCTTACACCTGTATTACAACAATTGATAGCCGCCTAATAACATTCTGTTGTCTCGACATAAGCACTTTCTCATTGTCTTCTTTAGTAAACAATAATTGAAAAGATAAGAGCAACATATTCTATGTGTGGTGATTTGTAGCAGCGCTCTAGCATCCATTACCAGCTGCCTTCACTTCAGACATGTTAAATAGAAATCTCACATTTAAAATAATTTCTGACATGTCATTATTGACTGCATATTATAAGGTCACGTTTCATTTAGCAAAAGACCTGATAAGGGTTTTCTAAACACTTAAAGCTTGGGTGGGCAAAATATATGCAACCTACGCAAAACCTTCCGCTGCCTCGTATCACTCCGCTAAGCCCCTCCCACCAAACCCACAACATCGTCCGGAAGAAGTCGGAGAGGGTCGCCCCGCGAAACCGTATCCCTCGTAGGGCTCACTCTCCATTGCGTGAGGCTCAGAGACCCCAGACCCTCCACGCCATGACTTGTCTAATCAAAAGACGTCCGTCCAGTGCTTCGCCGCTGCAGAGCAGAGCGCCCCAGGCTTCAGAGGCAGCTGCGATGCCGTCCAACAGCGGGATGATGTGCCAGTACACCGCACATACAACACTGTCCCCCATCAAACGCTATTCCCCACTGTCCTGTCATCATGCCTCTTTGCCACTTGTTATGAGCGCCATGGCATCAAACAAAATGAGCCTGAAGCTCCGTGTGGAGCCGGGATGTGTTGTTTTGTACTATACGCCGCTGCAGGAAAGAGAGGAATTGGAAATGTATCACAAGTTGCAGTATTTTTAGCCACTGAATCAGGCTTTCACCATCTGAAGGAACATGTATTCCCCCATCTGCGTTTGTAGCTTAGCCAATACAAACACACAGTCCCTCTGAAATAACTTCTGATTGGCTAAAGTCTTCCGTCACGGGCTAGATGACATTTTCTGATGTCTGTAAACAGAGCAGAGAGCAGGGACTGAAGTAGAGGTCTGCTACTTACAATATGCTACAAGGGTAATGGCATTTTTGCCCAATACTGCCAAAAGAAAACCCAAGCTTTAAATGTTAAATGAAGGGGATCTTTAACTCTTTGAACAGTTTTGTATAATTACCTCAAGCTGACACCACTGAAGAAAGGCACCTAGAATCAAAGTGCCCCTATGCACAATCGTGAATTACAGCCCCTGCATGCCTGTGTAAATGTGTGGACAGCCTGTGGCAGTACTTGCCCATTCTCCCTGTTGTATAGGCCATCCTCCACTCCCACTGTCTACTTCAAAAAGCAGTCACTTGCTGGCCTGCAATGAGCGCTGGTGTTGATTGGAGGACATCGCTATCACATCAAATGTTGAACAAACTGTTTTGGACAATGAAGAAAAAGTAATAAAGCAGTGCTCAAAGTAGATCTGAGAATAAGACACAAACTTCTTTGTCCGTTATTACCCAGCATGCTGCATGCCAAGTCTCTGACAGCTTTAAGACCAGCCAGTCTGATAGCACTAGACACCCACTTGTATTACACTCACTGTATATTTGCACTAAGTGCCATTTCCAAAAGTACCCTAGCTTTGACCAGAATCAAAACTCATTAGGATTTCCATTATTTTCAACTTTTTTGATACTACTTATGACTTTTACATTTTCTGCAATAGGCATTCAGTGTCACTAAATTATGTAATTGCCTCTCTATAGCAGTTTTTATTGTTAGTGGCAGATTTCACCTTTCCCTATATCAGGACTCACAGGAAACAGCCTCCCTGTTTGTTTATTGCTCTCCTACAGCTGTAATGCAAACTGAATATTCCCACTGCTTCACATTAAAAACGTTCAGCTGGCGTGCTGTTGCAAATCCTCCTAATGCGAGACCTGATCAGGCTCTGCTCAGTCTCTCCCTTTGTTTGCTACAGCATGTTGGTCAGCATTGTGCATTTTCTAGGTGTTGCATTATTTGAGTAAGTGATGGATATTTGTAAGTGATTGCTGTTTAGTCGTTCAATGGTGAATGAGTGCTTTGGTTTGATTTATTAGAAAACCTTTGTTTACTGATTATTGTAATTTGCATTTTATAGCCTTTAAAACCATCTGTGTCAGTTGACTTCACAGTGGAAATCCTTTGTAACGACAAATGGATCAACGGCTCATCTCTGGTCTTCATACTTTGACTGGTGTGCCAATGCAGAGGCTCTTCTCTTAGTATTAACCAGCTATCACAGAATCAAGTTTTTACACATACCATGGGGGGACTTAGTGTGAATCAGCCACCTTCAGTGCAATGTATTTGTTACTGAGCTTAAAGCATCTACGATTGACAAGACATGGTCACTGTTGGCGCTTTTTGTCGGCAGATCAGGTTTACATGTTGCCAGTCAGAAATGGAACCATAGAGAACAGCTGTAGTCTCATCTGTGAGAACAAGAACACATCCAACACGTCATCAAGGTAAACAACTCCTTTTTCTGTGACTCGCTTTCTTCTTTATTAAAACAGTGCAAGCTTGTTTGGCTGCACTCTAAACACACAAGTAGCTCCTCCTCTGTTGCCTTTCTGACTGAGTGGCTGCTCGAGGTGGCTTTTTCGCTAACCAAAACATAAATATAGTGGTGACAGATCCGAGGAATGTAATTTTATTGTTTGTAGTGGTCATTTCTAACTGTTTTGGAAGGCACTGAAAATGCTGAAAAGGATTGGTTTAGAAGGTATTAATCTATTTTAATGGACTTGTTAACTTTAGACATGTCAATTTTGAACAATCCCTGTTCCAGAAACAGCTACACCAAACCTTCATTAGTACACTAAACTACTACAAACAACCAGACTACTTTTTGTAGACTGCCGAAAGAGCCCGCAGGCCAGCAGAGGGACGTACAGTTCATTTTTGCCCCAGGGCATCTTGCTTGTTCGTTCAGCCATGATGATTTTGGTTTGAAATTTCTTTTTCCACACTCCTATAAGACCTTACAAAAGCAGCAGAAATTAATTCCCCCATTTTGCAGTATACACGGAATGCAATTCAACAAATAATCACTCCAGGTTTGTTCTCATACAGATGTGTGCATTTTAAGCAAACAAAAGAGGACAGAAAGAGGCACTTCAGAGCCAATCATTAATAGCAAAAATTCTCAACTTGATGGGATAAAAAGAGCTGTATTGAAAATGCTTGTCAATCAGGCTCCATAGTCTGCCTTTTCTCCTCTACAGAGCTGTCAACCAGGACAACTGACAGCAGCCAAACCCTGTCTGGTCCAGAGTGTGTATACTGTACAATATCTCTGTGTGTGTATATACTGTTCTGGAAACTATTTCTACCAACTTAGCTTTGTGATCATTAATGTAAAATGACTTGAATCTATGTAGATGTACACATGCATGTATATATGTATATATGTATGTATGTATGTATGCATGTCCATGTACATGTTATGCTCATTAATTTGTTCGTCTATTCACTCATTCTAACATTCATCAACCCAGCTACTGTCATCCACAGGACAGGAAGCCATCCAAGCATGCATTGGAGGAAAGGCAGAGAGACAGCTTGTAAAGTGCCATGTGTATTTTATACAGTTTCTATTTGCAATGGCTGTCTCCTTAGATTTCATTTGTTAGTCCCTATGGGTTGGAAGACTTTGTTGTTGTTTTCGATCATGGTTCTATGCACTTTATGTAAAGCTCTTATTTGGAAGTCGCTTTGGATAAAAGCGTCTGCTAAATGCCTAAATGTAATGTAATTTAAAAGACTTATTTGCACCAGACACACCATATGTTCAGTGTATGAGTGTTAGTTGGATACGGGAAAGTGTAACAACTTGCCAAATTAGATATCTTGCTTATTTTTTCACTATTATGAAAGTTAAAGGTTCCCTTAAATCTAGCAATCTAACCACACTTAAAAAAATCTCCCACTGATCAAATAATAATACTGTATAATACTGTAATACTGTACTGACGTTGTACATTCTGGTTGTAAGTGACAGCCCACTAGAATTTGGGACTTGGGATAAATGTTTATAAATTAATGAATTGGGAATTAATTTAACCTCTAATGTTTTTTTTTGTATCTTCTTTTGATTGTTTTTGTATTTATCTGAGTAATACGTTATCAGGTTTAGATGAAAACCTCTCACACTGCACATTTGTGCCTACAGTGCGGAACAGCTCCTCTGACATGGGAACACGGACTAATGGAAGAATCTTGTATTCAAGAAAAAATTCTTATCAAGTGCCACTCACCAGGAGACTGTGAAAGTTCCTTCTTGGGTTTAGTGTGGAATGATTTATCTTTGGATGAGGATTGTGTTTAATGGTGTGAGCAACAACAGAAATGGCAAACCAACAGTCCAGAAAACATAGATGCTTCCTCTGAAGGTGAAAATCATTGATGATCATTGAATACTCATCAATGATTTACTTACATTTTTACCAGCAATTACATGCTCCTATAATTACTGAGAATGTTCTTCACCTATTTGAGGCAATGATACCCTTTCAAAAGGTAATTACATAACATGCTAAATCTTTCTTACTTTCTATAAAGCTGACTTTTTGGAGATGCAAAGTTTGCTGTGTAGTGTGGATGTGCTTTTTTTAAAAAGTGTAAAACTAAGATGACGTGTGAGGGGAAAGATGACTGACAGACTGCAGAAGAGTGTCCTCATCACTGGAACAAGAGAGATAATCAACACTTTTTGGTAAACACACACACTGCTCAACTTCAGGTGTTAGCCAGCATAGCTTTGCTGCTGCGTCTCTTTTTCTAGGCGAGGTTGAGGAGGGTATTTTTATGTTAATTGCCCACTTTCTGCTGCACTGGTTATTCTCTGAATGCTCTCTTAGAATCACTTGTTTCTCTCTCAACCACCTGTCACGCAGAAGAAGATGAAAAGATGAGTAGGGGGGATAATGGGAACGAGCAAGAACAGGGCAGATGTACCCTCTGCTTCTCTTTTTGTCTTTTTGAAGAGAAATCCAGGAGTCACCATAGCTGTCTACTCCATCATGGCACATAGGCCTGTCTGTCCACAGATATCAAATTAACCAAGTAGTGAAGAAAAGTAGCGGAATCCACAATTGGCCCCCGATCCAATCTCTGAAGATCTCCCTTTTGCTGCTCCATGCAAGAGCGCAACTAGGAAAGGGATTGTGAGAGCTGTTGCAAGAAAAGCAAAAACGACCTCATCCTGTATTTAAAATGAACCCTTATTAATATTTCAAAATGTTGGATATGCATAGGGCTTTGAAGAAATTTGCTAGTGGAAAAGAGGGACCATGATTTGGAACTATGGCCAAAAAGGGAATTAAACAAGAGAGCGAAAAAAATGGCTCTGAATGGAGCCCTCTTTTATACTCAGGAGCTCAGGAGCATTTTGCTTGCACTGAGGAGAGGCAGGAGAGCATAGATGTGAAGTGGTTAAAAAGACCTGGTAGAGGAAGAAAGGTAGAGAAAGGTACTCCTGCTAGTGGCTCCGTCATTACCCCTTCACTTTGCACACTGCCAAGCCCATTACTTAATTTCCCTCGCCACCCTTCACTATGACAGAAGTTTAAGTGAGTTAAAAGCAAACCTGCAGAGGCACACTGCCTCAGAGAACTGTGATGAAAAAGTCAAATCAAACTATATCAATTTTGAAATATGGACAAAGATGCTGCTGGTTGCTGGATGTAATCACCCAAAAGCCCAAAGGATTCTACTTATTATACATCACATAGATAGTTAGTCACATTTGCTTGGAAAACGATAGCTCGTATGCAAACAGCACATTCTCACACATGCATACACTCACAAACAGACATATTCGCATATAGAAACCATTTCTCTGCTATCTCACAGATGCAGTACTGTGGCCTAAGAGATTTGTGAGCTCATTTGCAGGCACATTAAAGCTCCACTCACTCCAAATTGAAAAAAAAAATGGCTTAGCCTTTTGACAATTTTTTATTGTGAAAGAGCAAAACTCATTTTGGCAGTTGACACTTGGGTACAGATATCAGAGATGCATGTATGTTTGGAGAGGAGCTAGTGCGTGGCAGCAAGGTACGTTTGTAAATTGGATGTGCAAGCGTTTTTGGTGCAGGATGTGTGGGGTTGGGGCGGGATGTAGAAAATATGATGTAAACCAGAGTGTACGTCGTCTGTAACAGCAAGCGAGAAAATCTTCAGAGGAAATTTCTCGGATAGAAGTCCGAGCAGATGCATAGATAATGACCAAGTAAAGATAGTGATAAACACTTATCAGGCCGTACTTTCCTTTTTGAGAAGCCCAATCTCTTCTCATAGATGAAAGAGAGGTTTAAAAAAGTTATGTTTTTCTGGGTAAAAAAAAACAAACAAACAATTTAAAGTATACAGGAGGCCTGTAATTAACGCACCGACAGAGAAAGTAAGGGAGCTTTTGGATTAATTCTTTCTGCTCCTCTTGCTTTGTTCAACCTACGGCAGCAGCATTCTGATTCATTTGCTTTAAAAGCCCTCTTTTTCCATGCAGCCAACAAATGATTAGCAGGGACAATTACCCAGGAAAGGCCTGCCAACCAAATAGGGTAAACAAAAAAGGCCCATTAGCTTGTGGAGTGCACCTCGGCTCCACTGGGGACCCGTTGTACTGGGCTGCTGGCAGACGTATACAGACGTAATGGGATGTTTTCATGTAGCCCCACATGTAAATGCAGTACCTTGACGTGTTAACAGCCAAGCTAATTAGCTGGAATTAAACAACCCAACAAAGAAACACGATCCTATGCACAGGACCTGCATGATGGCGAAAGAAAATGCAGAGCCTTGTTTCACCTGATGTTTGATGGAAAGTGAATGGAAAAGATTTTGCTCAACAGGTGGCTGAACGTAAACCAAAACGTATATGCCAAATTTCTGTTACCAACTGACTAATACTCACATTTGCAATTGTCAACTTAAAGAAAAATGCAACTTGTGGTGCAGTGCAGCAGACCTTTTATAGGCCAGATTGGCCAGCCAAGCAGTCTTTCAGCACTTGGTTTCTATGGCTGTGCTCCATTTGGCCAGAGAGCTGCTTGTTATGCAACAAAGGTACAAGGTGTGATGTTAAATGCATCAGCTGATAATCAATAATCAGTGCAGATTCAGCTGTAAACTTGTTGGCACAGTACAATACCTTTCCCTTGAATTCAAACATGTAAAGTATGTGAAATATGTATTTATTAGTCAATACTGTTTACAAGATGTGGTTTTATCGTTTACATTACATTACATTTAGGCATTTAGCAGAGGCTTTTATCCAAAGCGACTTCCAAATCAGGAGCAACTGGGGGTTCAGTGTCTTGCTGAAGGATTTCTTGGATAAAATCAGTGCTGCTTCTCTCTGGTGAACTCCTGAGCTGAGTTTCAAAAAGGATGCGTCTCACTATTTTCAGTATATGACTCCAGTAGGCTGAGTCAACACTCTTGTGGTGATACCTTACAGAGAGTTACCTCGCTGAACACCCACCCATCACCACCCCAACAACCCCACCTCCCACTTGAACCTCATTGGCTCCAGGGCCCCGGGAGTGCTGTGTGCGGAATGTCACAGCCATATTTTATTCATGTAGATGGAGTGTTTGGGTGGCCCTGCTTGAGACTGGGACACAATCTCTGCTGCCGGTAAACACCAATTTAATGGGTCAGACCACGCTGGGAAGAGCTGCAGCAGCTGGGGTAAGATGGCATGTATAAGAAATGAACAACAAGGATGTGTCAGACACGAGCGAAAAACAGCGGGAGGGAAGAAGTGGCAGCGTAGCAAGTGTCGCTGACTAGAAAAAGGCTAAAGGCCCTTCCAGACACAATGTGACTCACATCTGACTAGGTGTTCGGGGGAAGTCGTGGTGGACAGAGCAAAATTGGCAGAGTTTTCAAAACTTCTAGCAGGACTATACGTCATTTTGTTGACATTCTGTGCATGTGCTTTGCTCAAAAAGCCGCTGTAGCACTGTGAACGCCATTGGAAATATTGCATTTCAGAGCGGAGCGGTGCCATTGTCACGTTGTGTCTGAAAGGGCCTTAAGGGGGATGACAATGTGCTGGCGTGAGCTCCTGCAACTCCCCCAGGGTGTAGATACTGCATGTTGAAATGCTCTGAAATGTTAGTGCTGGCCCAGTCTAACACAGTGATATTGACAGAGAATCATACTGAATGCTTTACTCCAAAGTGGCATACAGGTCCATGTTAGATAATGTCCTATGAGGAGATACACAAATATACAGTGTGGGATAAAGACAGCTGGCCCTGTAGGGCATCAGAAAGCAGAGACCTGATACATAAAAACACTGTTCCATTATCAAATTTCAGTTCCTCATAAAAAGTATTTTTTTGTGGTATCGAAATGAAGAATATCTAAACATTATCTACAAAGGATGAACCTCCAATGTACTATGTGACAGACAAGCACTTAAAGCATGTGCACAAACTCTCGTATAAGTGGGCAGTTAGCTCAGAGACTGCATAGAAAAAGATGTCAAAAATATCACGTTTGTGTCCTTACATGTTCCACGGAAGCTTCATTAGTGCAAACCTATCATGGTTAAAGATAGACGAATGGATTTGGGGAATGAGGACAAGGCAGCAGCTCGAGCTGAGATGCCGGCGGAGCAAAGCAGAGCAGCTCCCCACACAAATCAGCAGAGAAGAAATGTCTGTGAATAGAAAAGGCTTTGACACATTCAGTTTAACATTTACTGAAAAGAAGCAGAAGCCTTCCTCTTTTTGTTATGTCATGTTGTGATGATTTAAAGAAATATACACAAGCATGGTGTACCCTTCTTAAGTAGAGCTTAAAAAACAGCATGACGTTTTTGTTAGCGTGTGTCTCAGCGTGGTGTGTGACACATTACCTAAGCAGGAGCTGGTACTGTACTGATACTGAGATGCTTCTCTTGTCTTCTCTACTTTGCCAGTTGAATGTTTCACAAAACTGCTGTCAACCTCTAGCCTTATCCTGAACCTGAATCATTCACGCTTCTAATAAAAAGGAATCTGAGGATGTTTTGAGGGGGTAATTGGAAATTGAATTAAAGTGAACAAAGCCAAATAAATTGGCTTGTGGCATTTGTTATTTAGAGAGTGCTAATCCAGAGCTACGCTGTCCAAATAAAAGCAAGGCCAGAATGAGCTGTTGCCTTTAAGCTAATGAGATATTAGCCAAATCCTCTTAGCCAAACTATTTTGTGAGGGTTCAGTGAGCGATTGCCTGGCTGGCACTAATATGAATAAAGAACTGTGGTTTTGTCAAGTGCCAGGTTAAAAGTGACTCAAGATGAGAGACATATCTAACATGCATGAATGGAGAAGCCAAGTTTAAACACATAGTTTCTAACTTGAAGGGAGAGCATGATTGTCTTTTTGAAAAATCTTCAACAGTTAACAAACTGCATTAAATTTAATGATTATATATTTTTATTAGAGTAAAATATGACATTTCCTTGTTAGGGGAAATGTGAATGCTTCACTACAAAAGGCTTTAAAATAGATACAATAAAATACATAAAAATTATACACAACAAAAGCAATAAATTATTTATTTAAATGGTAATTGCTTGCATTCAGCTAGTACCTGATTTTTTGCCAAATATTTTCTCTTTTATACTTCCTTATGAAAATTATTTTAATGTTGATAATAACCATCTGTCACCACTGTAGGCTTATTCCAATGATTTTGTGTTTCCTGTTGAGATTTCTATTAATACTTATTTTGGCAGCAAGATTCAGTTCGACAACTGGGATATTTTTTCACACGTATATTGGACCAAGGCGTCCATACTGTACTTGTTGATACTAGTTGTTAATACTCACTTTTAAAATACTTTTCATATTTTCTTGGCTGTTGATTGTAAACTGGAATGCTAGAATGACATGTTCGCAAAAAAATCTGAGAAATGATCTATTTCAACCAAATCAATGGGGTATTGCAACAGAAGTCAACAGAGGCTTCA
Organism: Nannoperca obscura; assembly: GCA_036024295.1. Classification (NCBI taxonomy): domain Eukaryota; kingdom Metazoa; phylum Chordata; class Actinopteri; order Centrarchiformes; family Percichthyidae; genus Nannoperca; species Nannoperca obscura. The sequence continues at coordinate 28,034 of JAVQJL010096768.1, forward strand.
CAGTAGAGTCGGTGGAAGTGTGAAAGAGTGGGGTACTAGCCAATTTTTGATCTGACAGGCAAAGCTTAGAATAGACTCACATGCAGAATATTTCCCTTTCCCCAGACCACTCTCTTTTCTACATACAAGTAGGCCTGACAATGGGAGTTGCAAGTGTGATTTGGTTTTAAAGATGATCTCCTACATTGCACCATGTTTTAAACAGGAGTGTTAAAGATTAGCCGTCATTTCTGTGCGTCTGTGTGCGAGCAGCCTAGGAAATAATTGTTACAAATGCATTTTCAAATGTGCACAAATAACCCAAAACAAAAATAATGTGCTCTATTGAGGAATTTACAATTAAATAAATTAGTTTCTTACTTAAACCTATACATTCTCTACTCAGAGTAAAAGTGTGTTCTATCTTAACAGTTCAAGCTTAAGTGCCGAGTTATGTTTGACCAGAACCAGGTTGTAAGGCACATTGTCCGGGCTTCTTTCTCACCTTGGCACAGCTGACCAATCTAAGCGTCAAGTGGGGGTGAATATTGGTTTGGGAAAGTGACAGAAACGGTTGGGCACAACCCCTTCCCCCAAAACAACGTCAGAAAGGTGTGGGCGTTTCTGAAGCTATTGACCCATTCGACAAGCACTTCTGAAGAAGCAGCTTAATTGAAGTGGTTTAGCTTACATAAACTTATTCATAGAATTCCTGCTAATTTTATAAAAGTTTATGAGACTGTTGCAAATGGGGGGCACACTCTCAGTTAAGTGTCTGTTACATCCACTTACACACTAGATTTGCAGCTCTAAGGATTTAGCTTTTCTTACCTCTATGATACAAGTGTGCTTCATATAGAGCAATCATGTGTGCTGGTAATGGTGTGTGAAGATTTATGCACTATCATGCTAGCACAGGGAGCAGCCTATTCTCTGAAGGGGGCAGACTTCTGAATCTCTTCTCTGTATGTTAATGAATTCTAAGGGCAAAACAACTGGTTGATTTACAAGTTGACCCTTACCATCCCAAACAGCATTACAAAACAGCCCTGATTTCCTTGCACCCAGGCATCAGGGAAGACAGAGAGAGGGCAATCATATTCATCTGTAACTGCCCTCACTCTGCATTTGCCAGGTCTGACAGAGAAACCGCGGGGGTTGTGTGCTCACTGAATGAAATGCGAATAAATAACACAGACAGAGAGAGGAAGGAGAGGCGATAGCATTAATTTCCCTCCTTCATTCATATTCACACATCAGGGACATCGCTCTAAGACGTGTGATCTTAAACAGATTTTCTTGGCACTCACCCCCATCAGCGTATTTTCTCTGTCATGTATCAAAGCTGTCGTATATATGAATAAACCCCCAAACCCAACGTCATATCCTGCCTGAGCAAAAGTGATATTCAGGGCAGAATCAGGTGACTGTGGGGGGGCTGTGGCAGCGGGTGAAAGGCAGCGGGGAACGATCCCCACATTGCAGGGATCGTGGCGGGAGACGACACCATACATCAGTGGGGACATAGGCTGTCAGAGCGTGAATGGGTTTTGTCATGAATGAATAACTACCAGAAATGTGCGGTGAGGGGAAGAAGAGAGCTTTACTTGCCTAAGCCTTTTCATCTCCTGTGATCCACACTTCAGGGTTTGAGTGAGGAAGGGGGGTCGGTGGGCAGGGGGTAGGGGTTGGGAGGGATGAGGAAGGAGAGCCTCTTCTTCACACTGAAAGGAGAGAACGAGGGATCGGATAAAGTCTGTAACAGAAGGTGCAGCCAAGCCAATCTGACAGTGTGTGTTGTCTGTGCGAGAGCTGTGTTGTATACTTGTGTGAACTGTCCCCTCAGGCTTGTGTCGTCTGAGCACTTTTGTTTCAGAGTGTACAACTAATTTCCCACCCAAAGGGAACTCTGTCACAAGGAATATGTAATGAGAAAAGGCTCAATGGTACTATCTCATCGTCACCGTCTCACTGTCACTTTGTTAGTCCCTGATGGGGGCTATTAGGACCTAAACGGCACCGCTGTGTATGTATTTTAATCATACAGAAACAAAAACTGCCATTAAACCTGTGTTAGAAATGGCATTGTCTCTAGTGAGTGATAAAGTAGATAGCTAGAGGAAAAAAAGATGGATAAATGGGGATAAACAAAAAAAAAAGTAGCCCCTTAGAACGGGAGCAGTCCATACTGTGAGGAGGTGGGTGAGACTGGGAAGGTGAGGGAGCAGGGCTGAAGTGGGTGGAGAGGGAGGGGATACCAAGTCTTGCCCACCACACTGTTTGTACTTTACCGGCACTATACCAAAATGCCGCCTGCTGATTCCCCGTCTGCCCTGGCACTGCCTCTCATAGCAGCTGGCGTCACTTCTCCCCGTCCCTCCCTTCCAAATATGACAACAATGGATCACAGGGCTGAGACAATGCCAGTGTCAAAGATTAGCTCCACCTCTCCCATCCATGGCTATGCACTCCCGTCACCTTTTGACCTTTTCCCCATTTTCAGCTGAGGACATGATGTGCTGATGCACGTTTATATACACACACACACAGAGATATCTGCTGAAATATTCATAAATACATATACAGCCTCAGTAAAACCCCACTCGACGAGGCAGATTAGTAAACCAATGTAAGGCTGCATTTACTTTTTCTATATACACAAAATAAACTGATGAACAATTATCAATCATCTCCTGTCATTGATTGTTATAATATCTTGATACCAGCTGGAGTGTAGCACTAACTCAGTCTCTCTCTCATGTAGTAATGTCAGTGCCCCCTCACACACAGGCACATTGCTCTGTACTGTACACTGTACCCTTGACTGTACAGGCTGGGATGATTTACGCATTTACAGGGACAGGGAACAATGAAAAACACTTATTAGGTGTCATGTTCTTCATCGTTCATGATCAAGGTTAAAGGAGGTTTTTAAACGTGCTGCAAAATAATAGTGTGAGTGTGTGTCTGGGTGCGTTTGCCGGTCCCCAAAGGCCCAGTGGTTCCCCCTGAATAACTGTGTAATCGATCATAAAAAATGCTGAATAGCTCAGTCTGGACGAAAGACAGGGAGGCAGCAGCGTACAAGGGACATTGACTGAGTTAATGGTGGTTTATGTGATGGCCTGTGCGTAGGTGTCTTTATGGTCACTGGTATGAACTCAGTCACACTGGGATCTTTGACAGGATAGAATTATAATTTGCATTTGTCCAAAAAAGTATGGCCATGGGCGAGCAGCATGCTGAGTATTCCTAAAATCTAAGGATCTTTGGTCAAATGTTTATATATATATTTTATTGTACTTAGTCTGCTTTATCCAATTGAAATACAGTTGCTTACTCACCTACACTAATATTAGGAGCTTGAAAGAACACATTTACGTTTTGGAAAACATGTTTGTTTGCTGGCTTACCCAAAATCTGATGACAACATTAATTTTATTTTTCTGCCGGACAGAGATCTGGTGCTCAATGTAGCAAATCTAGTTAAAAGACTAGAAACCCATCACACTGTTAGCCTCAATCAAAACAAAACAAAAAACTACATTAACTTGATTTATCTCGTTAGCTAGCAAGTGTGCAAAGCCTGAAACTTCAAGATAAAGACAGGAGGTCTGAGGTGCAGCAGATGTTTGTCAGTAAATGGTTCTAGCTCCAATGTACAACCTACACTGATTGCCCTACTTGGATTGCACATCAGCAATCAGTAAACCTCTTACAACAGGTGTTCCTGTGCCAGGCTGCTAAAACCTTTGACCCAACTACATCTAAATAAAAGCTTGCTTGGATCACAGGTGAAAACCATGATGTATAATATCAACCCAAATGTTTACTCCACTGTGGGATTTTGCCACAAATTTCCAAATGCATTTTGTATTCAACAATTGGAATAGAGGAACTACACACTATAAATTGGCAGCTAACATATGAATCCTCAGAATTCAAAGGTGAAGCATTACTGGGTAAAAATGTAATTTAACATAAATGTGGAAATCTCTTAGACATGAAAACCACAGACTATTTTCCCCCCCAGATAGCAATCCCATCTAATACGTAATTTTGAATTGGATTCATAAAGTTAGCTGTAGATCCAAGATAACGTAGCCTAAAACAACACAATGATTGGACAATCAGTGTCAGAAAGTCAAAGTGGACATTAAGCAACATCAGCATCTGCTTGATACCAGCAAACGTTTTGACTTTGACCGTATGTTAATGTGATGATCTGAACCCTCATTGTCCACCTGACAGCTGGGACCATTCAAAGGTATTATCTGCTTTATTTTTTGAAGCAACTCATAAATAATATGAGGTTGGTGACATTACAGTATTGTCTTTGGGTTGATGTTGAACATTCACAAAATACACAGTGTGTTGACTTCTCGGTTGGAACAATGAAATGCATGCTAGAAAGTTTTGCTCAGTATGTCATCACCTAAACCAACCAACACGACGATACATGAAGAGCAACAAGGATTAAGAAATGCCAAGAAATATGTGCATGCACATACACTGACAAACACACACACAAACACACTTAATCAAGCTGTGCATCCCTCCCTAATCCAGGCTGGATGGGGCCTGTAATACAGCGACTCATCCCTCCTGGTAGACCCCGGTTCGTCTTTCATCTCCCAGGGACTGTTTACTTACAGTAATTAGGCCATTCATCACTCTAATGGGAACATCCTCCTCCACTAAATAACTTCTCTTTTCTCTGAGCAGGCTTACAATCCTGGAGCAGCGTCTTGGGTAGGAGGTGGCCCCCCTCCTAGGCACAGTGGGGGGGGGGGGCATTCATTGCCTACAATGCACTGGGGTGGACTGTAAGGGGAAGTTAAGTCTGATAAAAAAATGGAATGCATAATTCCAAATATGGTGCAGATGCTCTAAATACAATAACGTGCTATGTGAAGATATTTTTGTGATTGATTAGAAGCTGCTGGAGTGATCTCTCTCTTCTGTGGGTGAACTGCAGGCCTTTGGAAAGCTGCTAGATGGGATGTGCGGTGTGTAGAAATGTGGTTGTCCTTGAAACTTGACATATGTGGGTGAGCCAATACAGCTGTGCTAAGGGGGATCTTTTACATAGATTTGGGGAGATAGATATCCCATCATATATAACCGCACATGACCATAAGCTCTTGTCTAGCAGAACAAAATTACGGGTTGGCGGTGTATCTTTCAATATCAGGTCTAAGAATTTCTAAAAGATTCTCACTGTCCTTCGTCTACAGAGTTAACAATGCAAACAGTCCCCAGCAGACCTGTATAGCTCCACATTCTCCGGAGACTCGGGCTCGCTAATAAGCCACAAGCACCTTTTAGCGGTCCCATCGAATCCCTTTTGAAATCATTCAGTTTCACTCAGAAATAAGTTACAGAAGCTAATGACACTATGAGCCATATGACTGGGACTTCAAGAAATCTTGATAAGATTTGCTGCCAATTCGTCCCACTGCTTAACTGCAGTACTGCAGCAAAACAAAACTCATGGGGCCAAAATACATGATCCCCATTGCTGGCACTTTTGTAAACTGACAGGACACTTCAAATGACAGAAAGTTATTATCACCCTTTGTATTGTTAATTTGTGAATGAACACTGACTCAGACGTTGAGCACCTTTCACTGAATGACTAACCGCTGACCACTAACGCATCTTGGAAAACAGTATCAATCCCTGTTACACGTCTGCTTTTGAGTCTTAAATAAATGCTTCCAAAAGCGCTTTAACTGTGGGCACATTCTCATGTCTGAATTCATTTTTTAAACAAGGAAGCACAAACTATAGTAACTATATAAACAGATGTTTTGCCATAGAGCTAAACATGCTTGAAGTTGCAAGCGTTTTATCTCATTGAAAGGCTTGTTGTCAGTAGGAACTTCTCATCTTGAGTGGAGGTCAGTTAAACCACATAATTACTAATTTTTTCCCCTTCAAAAAGCTCCAACTCTACTTCAGAGTGAACAATCACTATTGTGTCGTGGACAGACACCTCAGACAAAGACATGGGAAGAGCGGGGGGAGTACACATTAATGAAACACCGGTGGGAGCAGGGCTGATGAGAGATTGGTGAGTTGATGGCTCCGGCAGTACTGCCTTCCCATTCATTACTCTGTCCTGCTGTATTGGCACAGGCTGAAGTCCAAACCCTTGTCTTGTCCACTGGGGAGTGAGTGGATGAGCTGGCCTCCTCATCTACCTCTCTGATCACCACTCACCTCTCCGAGGGTGCCATTGTGTCCTGTCCCTCTTCATTAAGATAGGCCTTAATGGACTTTTTCTAAGTCTCTCTGCTTGCAGAGAGATAGAGAATAGGAGGCTGTAAAAAGGCGCATGAGGCAGTGGATGAATGTGTTCCCCTTCTCTTGTCACTTACACAACAGGTTTGACTGGCTAAAAAGAGTCCCTTTTAATAAAGAAAGGGCTGTCTTTCAATATTTGGTATCACAGAGAGAGAAATGAAAAGATAGGGAAAAAGGGAGGCGGGGAGTTCCTCTCTTTTCAGGGGTTTTTCTATGAAGGGTTGCAATTTGGGTCGGCAGACCTATCTTTTTTGTATTGTTAAGTTATTCCTATTGGAGAACTGAGCCATAAAAAAATCATGACAAACCCCAAACATGTTTAATGTATTTTCAACAAGCAATTTATACAGTCTAATTTGTTTAGGTATATGTTAGTGGAACGATGTTCAAAAGCATGATTTCTGTCTGTTCTGTTCTGAACACAGCCATTTCACTCATCTATTATTTTATCTCTACCCCTTTCTCACCTTCTTTCTTTTTTTACAACTGTGTGTCAATTGGGTCCATGGCTCCAGTCTGTGCTTCATCTAGACACCCTTGTCCTTCAAGATACTCAGTTGTAATTACTTTACAGTTACAAATTTCAGTAATACTTAGTTACTTTATAATTTTGTTTGTTGGTTTGGTACGTGTTAGCTTGGTGTAGGGGCTGTCGGTGGGGGTGCTAATTAGCCAAGACCAAAAGAGACTGTGATTCCAGATATCTCCAAAAATGTCTTATTTAACGTATCCTTTAACGCGATTAAATATCAGAGTGATGTCCCTAATAGTGTACAGCTAAAGGAGTGTTGTTCTTTGATAATGGAAACGTGTAGATATCATTTGATACTACTACTGTACAGGAGTGATGTAGTCTAACAGTCTGCACCTATCGTTAAGCCAAATCTCTGTCTGACTGAGTTGAATACAGCAGTCTTATAAAAACACAACTGATTTTGTGTCTCAAGAACAGACAGCCATCTCACTCGCCCCCATCCCCCACGGTTATCAGATGCAGGTTTTGTATTCAGCAAAGGGTCACTCTCATTAGTCAAACCCGTGTATGGCACGGTAATGAATTAAATTAGGTAGCTCATTAGACAGCAACTGGGTGATAGGCGAACTCATTTGAAGTGCATGTGCCTTCTCTGGTTTCAACACTGATGAGGATGTTATTGGAATAGGAAGGTGTGTATCACTGCTAGGTTGTTTCGCGGCTCACCTTTGAAGGTTTTACACAAGGCGAGGGAATGAAACCAATTTTCATGCACCTGATCCTGATTGCTGGGAAAACTGGTAGCACAGTTAATGATGTTGAGAATAAAAGAGAAAATAAAAAGGCCTAACTGCACAGAATAAGGCCTGGGCAGCATCACCTCAACACTTAGTTGCTGTGTCATTATTAGTGTCACAAACCGGCTCAATGCATGTGACAAAGAGGAGAGGCAAGTCAGATCAACATGCCAATTAATGATTGTATTACAAATAAACAAACTATAAAGAAGCCATGAGGTGTGAAAAGTAAGAGCATCAGTAATGAGTGTAAGGTATGGGCCTAAGACAAATCTATATTTGTGTGAGTGTTAAAGGCAGCAAAAATTGGAAACCAAACCCAACCTGGACAGTA